>APFE031222386.1:62138-133548 GCA_000404065.3 Pinus taeda
ATGTTTTCTTCAGATAGAGGTAGTCTAGACACATGTATTTTACCTTCATAGAAGTAATGGCATCTCTTTCAGCAGTTTGCATTCTCTTCTTTGCGTAAATAGGACTAGCTGGTAGAATTAGGGTTTGCGCTTTCCTTCAGTTTTTCAATCTCTTTTCGCAAATATATTAGCTTCCTTCGAGTTAGCTTTCATTCATCAATTAAAAAGATTCTTCTAAGAGCTCATATAAGTTGGCTTAAGCTCCTAACGGACTTGTGCCAGCTGACCAAGTGACAGCTGCGACAAGAGCTAGTACTTGTGCATACAGCACCATCGCTTCCAAGTTTGTTACAAACTACCGGGTTGATAAAAGTAAAGAAGGGAGTCCCAGGAGTTGCAGCATTATTGCTGCAATACTGGAGCCCACCGCTCTTTTTGGTGCCATTGCCGGGGAAGCGTCAGAGTATTGGTGATTGTTGCTTTTCTTCCATTTTCTCCTACAACCTTCTGCTAAGTAGTTTATTTCATTTCTATTCTACAATTTCACTTTCGCAAAAGTAGAGTAGACATTTCCTGCTTTCATAGATTATCATTTCAATTCTACAAGCGTAGCTTAGCATTTCAATTTTGCAAAGTAGATTAGTCCTTTCCTGCTTTCATTTCAATTCCGCCTTTTCATTTCAGCAAGATATTTATTTGCAGTTCAATCTATTTTAGTTTTGCAGGTACCAACAGAGAAAAAAAAACAAAAGCAATCAAAAGTCTTTCCATTTCATGCCTCATAGGAACAGATATAAAACCGGCAAATTCTTACCCAACACACCCACCACATCACTGATTCAATCTTCTCTCTTCTCTGGTGACAGTGAGCCAGAAGAACCTATAGGTGAACCTCCTGAGATATACGAAGATCCTATAATAAAAGAAGAGTTAGAGAACACTCCATCTAAAGCCATGGCCAACAACCAAAACGGTAGAAGAGAATATGAGAGAATAGAAGGTACCTTTCCCATCCGAGAGACCAATGGAGACATGAAAATGAAAAACATAAGTCCCTCAGCTTTACCTCACTTCCATGGATTGACTACTAAAGACCTTGATACCTTCCTGTTTGAGTTTGTTGTCCTTTGTCGAACTTACGACTATGCTGAGGACGAGTAAAAGTTGAAACTCTTTCCCTCTACCCTCAAGGACGTAGCATTACGCTGGTTCATGGGGTTACTTGGAAACAGTATCACCACTTGGGCTCAGATGCAACAGGCTTTTAATGCCAAATACCGGGACTATTGTAGGTCTAAGGAAACCAAGGTAGAAATCTTTCATATGACTATGGGAAGCGATGAGTCTTTAGAATATTATGAGGAAAGGTTCCAACTTAGTTATAAATGGGCCAGGTGCACACTTGACCCAGAATCTCTGAAGCTGGTTCTGCTCCGAGGAGTCCCTGAAGACCTTCTGGACACCCTTAACATGCTGGCTAGAGGGGACATCTACCAACTACCTTATGAGGACATAAAGACCGTGTTTAGAAACCATTCTAGGGTGGCCAGGAAGAGAGGTAGGGGAATCCACTTTCAGCTAGTACCACCTTCTCCAAGCATGAGTTTTCTAACCATATGGAAGAACTCAAGAGTGAGATGAGACAGACTATTGCCATGCAACTTGATACCTTCCGAATTCAGCACGAGGAAGCTAAGAGGGCTTTGGCCATTTTTTGTCCTAGATGCACGAGGAAGCATCCTAAGAATGAGTACCCATTGCACTTAGTAGAGGTATTTTCATTTGTGAGGAAGACCACCCCACCAACCAATGCCCTACCTTGCCTAGATTTAAAGCCATGTACCTAGGGACTGAGGCAGCAACTGAACCTCTCTACTTCCTCAACCAAAGGAGGCCACATGAGCCCAAACCTTACCAGCAGGGGATGCAAGGGACATCCCAAGCTTATTATAACCCTAACCAATCCGCTCATATACGTTCTTGGGGCCCCCCTGCTCATCCTGCCTAGTCCGCACCTCCTCCGTGGTCTTATCCATCTCCATACCAAACTCAACCTCCTCCTCATTCATTTCACTCACATGCCCAGCCACAACCTCAGTGGAATGCACCTCAACCAGGGTGGAGGCCCTAGTACAACACTCCTCCTGCCATTTTTCCTCCACCACCGGCCCAAAAACAACCATTACCTCCTGCTCCTCCAAGAAAAATCCAAGTGCCTACTCAACCAAACCCGAACACCAACAATAGACAGGCCCAGCAGGTATATACTCGGGAGACAACATGCCCTACCTATGCCATGGAGATCCAGGATATCAACCTGTGATCTGGGAAGGTCCTTCCAGAGCACCAACCTCCTCCACTAGAGGAGGAGGAAGAGAAACAGGAAACTAAACCCCAAGCCATTCCACCCTTTCCTGAGCGACTCATAGTAACCACACAACCCAACCCAGAAGAGACTGAGCTTCTAGGAGAACTCAAGCAGTTGTGTGTGGAAATACCAGTTCTCCAAGCCATAAAAAATGTACCGATATACAACAAATTGATTAAGGAGAAGTGTTTTAGGCACCCAGGCAGGCGAAAGAGAGATGCCTCAACTATCAATGTCATAGGACGACTGTCCTATCTTATGTTGGGGTAAGTAATATGTCCAAAATATTTGGACCCTGGGAGTCCTATAGTTGATGTTCACATTAATGGCACCATCATACCCCACACTTTGATTGATCTAGGGGCCGCCATTAATGTGATGACCAGGGACACCATGCTTAAGCTCAACCTTCAGAGTTCTTTAAGGAAGACCTCGATAGTACTGCAATTGGCAGACCGCTCCACCGTGACTCCCAAAGGGATTGTGGAAGATGTCTTGGTCTCTGTTGACTCTTGGGAGTACCCTGCAGACTTCTTGGTCCTTCAGCCAAAGGCAAAAATCATTGGATATCCCCTCATTTTGGGAAGGCCTTAGCTAGCTACTGTGGATGCTTACATCAGCTGTCGAGCAGGAAGCATGACCATCAAAAATGGGCCTATGTCCAAACAGCTGGTCCTATACCCTCCTTCCCAACCTCTGCTAGAACATGACTTACCCCTCTGGTTGGAAGAAGGAGATGAGGATGAGGTCTACTCTACACCATTATGCACAGAGGAGGCCACAAGGGGAGTTCCTCAAACCGAGAATGATTTGATTGAGAACTTAATCCAAAATCCTCCCCCCGGTGCACTATCATTGGAAGAGTTGGTGGAAGGTACCCAAGCCAGTGCTTTAGTGGACCTATGTGTGACTGATCCGACCACTCCCAGAGTTAAGAATGTGGAGTTTGGCCCTAAAATAACTTTAAAGATCAGCTCCTCTCTCTCTCCCTCTCAGGAAAAGGAGCTATGTAGCCTCTTGCCCCGCCATTTGGAGGCTTTTGCCTGGAACTACAAGGAAATGAAAGGAATCCATCCCTAGGTCTATACCCATCATATTTACATTAAGGAGGACTGTAAACCAGTCAGGCAACCTTAGAGGAGAATGAATCCATCCCTTAAGGACATTGTTAAAGAGGAAGTGCAAAAATTGTTGGATGCAGGATTCATCTACCCCATCTCGGACAGCGAATGGGTTTCCCCTCTGGTGTTGGTACCCAAGAAAAATGGGAAATGGAGAATCTATGTGGACTACAGAGAACTGAACAAAGCCACCAAGAAAGACCACTTCCCTTTTCCTTTCATCGATCAAGTGTTGGATGGACTGGCAGGAAAGAAGTTTTTCTCTTTCCTAGATGGGTTCAGCGAGTATAACCAGATCCAAATCAGCCCGGAGGACCAAGATAAGACCACCTTCACTTGTCCATGGGGTACCTTTTCCTACCAATTCCTTTCCTTTGGGCTATGCAATGCCCCTGCCACTTTCCAGAGAGCTGTACTGAGCATCTTTGCTGAACCGGTTCATGATTCGGTGGAAATCTATATGGATGACTTTACTCCTTACGGGTCTAGCTTCCAAGAAGCCTTGTCCAACCTGGGAAAAGTTTTAAGAAAGTGCATTGAGATGAACCTTTCCCTCAGGCCCGAAAAATGTGAATTCCTTATGACTGAAGGGACTGTGTTAGGTCATACCATTTCTCACCAAGGTTTACAGGTGGATCCTAATAAAATTGCTATCATCAAAAAGGTTCCACCTCCTCAGAAGGTAAGAGATGTTTAGAGTTTCTTAGGCTTAGCGGGATATTATAGAAGATTCATTAAAGACTTCAGTAAGCTATCCTCGCCATTGTTTGGCCTCTTAGGAAAATATGTTGAGTTTAAATGGACTGACGACTGTCAGAGGGCTCTGAATGAGTTGAAGGATAAGCTAGTGTCCACCCCAATTTTGAGAGGCCCAAACTGAGCCCACCTTTCCACATCCACACTGATGCCTCGAAAAAAGCCATAGGGGCAGCCTTAGGACAAGTTTAGGAAAAGTTTCCATATGCCATATACTTTGTCAGCAAAAACTTATCCAAGGTAGAAATGAACTATACTGTAACTGAGAAGGAGTTCCTGGCCATGGTCCATTCCCTGAACAAGTTCCGACACTACATCACTGGCTATCAAACACTTTTACATACTAACCATGTTGCAATTAAATATTTAATGAATAAGCCTGATGTGAATGCTCGTATTATTAGATGGTTACTTTTGTTACAACAGTTTGATTTGACTATCGTTGACAAACCAGGTAAAGAAAATGGTGTTGCTGACTTCTTGTCTAGATTGGATTTGCTTGCAGGTGAAGAAGGAACAGTGGATGAACAGATGTCAGATGAACATTTGTTTGCTATCTCAGTACTCTCTCCATGGTTTGCTAATATAGCAAACTACTTGGTCTCAGCACAGTTCCCTCCGCATCTATCCTCAAAGGAGAAGAGCAAAATCGTGAGGAAGAGTGCCTCCTTCACTTGGATCGAGGGCAACCTGTTCAAACTTGGCCCCGATCAGATCTTAAGGTGTTGTGTTAGGGAGGAGGAAGTCTTTGACATCCTCCTAACCTGTCACGATGGGCCCTGTGGAGGACATTTTGCAGCCAAGAGACTGCCTTCAAAATTCTATAGGCAGGCTACTATTGGCCCACTCTTCATCAAGATGTCAGAAGATATATCAGCCAATGTAACCGATGCCAGAGGATGGGGAAACCAACTCCAAGGGACGAAATGCCTCTCCAACCTTAAGTGACCCTTGAGCCATTTGAGAAGTGGGGTATGGATTTTGTGGGTCCTATCAACCCTCCTTCGAGGAAAAGGTCTTACATCATTGTGTGCACAAACTATCTGACAAAGTGGGCAAAAACCAAGGCAATCAAAGTAGTGACAGAAGAAAAGGTGGATAAGTTTCTAAGAGAAAACATCTTCTACAAATTTGGCTACCCAAGAGAGTTATTCACCGATCAAGGAAGCCAGTTCACCTCCAACTTAATTGAAGACTTGCTCGCTCATCACAAGATCAAGCATAGGACTTCCACCCCATATCATCCTCAAACAAATGGGTAGGTGGAAGTCACTAATAGAGAATTAGAAGGGATTTTGAATAAGGTGGTGAGCAGCAGCAGAAAGGATTGGGCAGATCGCCTGGTTGAGGCCACTTGGGCCTACAACACCACTTGGAAGACCACAACCAGTTTCACACCTTATGAGCTCGTCTACGGGAAGAGAGCTTTGCTATCAATCGAGTTCGAGTACAACACATTGAGCATGGCAGCTCAGCTGGACCTAGATCTCAACCATGCTCAACGAGAAAGGTTATTGCAGCTGAATGGGTTAGATGAACACTGAATGCAGGCCCTCCTCCACTTAGAAGTGGTTCAACTTCAGAGGAAGATATGGCATGACCGGCACCTTAATGACAAACAATTCTAGCCAGGAGATTGGGCGTTGCTGTATGATTCCAGACATAAGGATTTCAAAGGGAAGCTGAGGATAAGATGGCTAGGACCATATGCAGTGGAGAATTGCAATGACAATGGTTCCATCCTTATCTGGACCATTGATGAAGAAGCCATCCCCGGCTCGTCAATGGGCATCGACTAAGATCTACAGGAAACCTCTTTCGAGGCAGGATTTTCATCGAAACTGTGGAAATATCAGTGCTGGTAATAGAGAAGGGTTCTGCCTCTGTTTTGGCCACACCCTGAGCATCATCATATCAAAAAACAAAAAACAAAAAATACAATAAAAAAAGATTCTTGGGTGAAAACCTCTCTGAGGCGCCTAAGGCAGATGGTAGGGGTAAAAACCTCATTGAGGCGCCCCTATTGTCTCTTTGAAAAAAGAATTTGAATAAAAAGACCCTTGGGCAAAAACCTCTCTGAGGCGCCCAAGGTAGATAGTAGGTGTGAAAACCTCACTGATGTGCCCCTGCTATCTCTTTAAAAAAAAAAAAAAAAGAGAGAAAAAGAAAAAGAAAAAGAAGGAAGAAATAGAGAAAAAAACAAGTTTAATCCCTGGAAATTGTTGCAGGTTGCAGGAACACAATGCAGAAAGGAGGCCTCCCAACACAAGGACAAGGGTCCCTACCAAGTTACCAGGCATCCTCACATACACTCCCTCCATACACACTAATTTTTTTCAGGATTCGGACACAATCTGGTCATGGTTCAACCTTCTACAAGAAGCTACAGGACTTTTACAGGAAGTTCTGCATTTCTACAGGAAACATCCTGTAGAGCCTTTAGGCTGGCCAGAATCGATTATGGAGAGGGATTTGAAGCTTGAAGTCTATTGAGGAGGCATGCAACCACTCTCTTCTTCCATCCTCCACTTGTTTCATCTCCTTTCACCACCATTGCCACCATCTAGTTGAATATACCTACACAGTCATACCAGAACCCTGTTTTCTCAAATAAAAATTTGTTTTTTCAAGTGAAAAATAAAGAATGCAGAGGCTCTCACACTTTACCTATTAAGGCACCCTTAGGACCCTTCATTTGTGAACACAACTTTTTTTGTTTCAGCATGCACCCCAGGAGGAGAAACGGCTACAGGATGTCCTACAAGAACCCTGTAGCAGCTGATCCGGTTGGAGCACATACCATGGAGACACCAATAGCTCACATCAAACGAAGCCGGTGCATGCAGCATTCACCACCAGAGAGTTGGGTCTCGAGGTCTTGTATCCAGTGTCAGCCAATCGAAGAGGAGCACTAGCACCCGTGCACGAAGCAGCAGCAAACAAATCCAGCATTCCTCATCCCGAAGCTTGCAAAACACGTCCACGGCTGCACAGGTAAGTGCCTAACCTTATTCGTCGAATTCCATGAACTATACTCTAAAATTTGCATGACTGTGAGAATGGGTAGATTGAACAAATTTGGTGGCCATTCAACTGGCCACCCACAGCTAGTCAGATGGCCTCGTAGGATCCGAATGGGCTTGGTTATGCCAAAAAGACAGGCAGTTGACACGTGGGAAGTGTCCATTCGGGGAGAATCAGCAGTATGACAGAAATGGCGACAGTGAATGCGGAGGGAAGGATTCGACGGTCAAAGACACACCGAGGAATGATGGCTGTGACGCCGGCCAATGGATCGGCCTGGATAGCTCACCCCCGTGCCATGAATTCTGCAGCAATTCAAATTGGCCAATCAAATAACTCACGATAAATTGCTGTCATTCGCACCTGCAACCATTTTTGCAGCTGAGTACGCGTCCTCCTCCTCTGCAAGTTGTTAGCCCGAGCTTCTCGATCTGTTCCAACATCCTTCTGCAACTCAGACTCATCCAGAACCATGGTAACATCCTCCACGGCAAGCTTTCTACAGGAAGGTGCGCTACAGGAAGCCCGACATTATGAAGAAGCTTGGATTGTTCACGTCGAGGGTGGAAATTCTTAGAGAGGTAGGCCTGAACATACCATTCCCATGCAAAATAGTTGAAAAGGTGGTGAATTCGACGTGCTAGGGTAGAGAAAAATTTAGAAGCAAGTCTGTCTGTGAATCCGAAAGTAGTTTACTTATCGTTGCATGAAATTGTCTTCATGGTTTGCGTCCAAGATTTTCTCCATGGGTCCTGAGTTAAAGTCCTCCTGTAGAGAAGTGAGACACTATCAAGGCTAACTGGTGGAAAAACTGTGAATTTTATATGATTGTGTGTATGTTGGAAACGTAGCTCTGCACTCAGTTTAGAGAAATCCCGAGTCGACCTTCTTTACACGAGCAGTCAAGTTTCAAAACAGGGGAATTGATACAAAGAAGCCACCAGATACCGTTTTTAACGTTTTGAGAAGGAAACACACCTAGAATTCCCTTTTTGCTCAAAGCACAAGTAAAACTAGAGTCTTTTTCACCATGCCAGGAGGGTTCATCAGAAAGGAACCCTCGGACTCCAAGAAACTACGAGAAACCCCTGAGGTGGTAGACTTATTTTCCCGTGCACACTGGATGACATTCTGCGACAAACTTCAAGGTCACTATGATGAAATTAAAGAAGAATTCTTCAGGTCCCTGAAGCCGAAATCGAAGACTCTAGCCACTGTCAACTTCAGAGGATTGGCCCTAAGACTCACCTCACAGCTCATTAGTAGAGTCACTGATCTAGCGATGGGGGTACCTTGGGATAAGGAGGAGAGGAAATTGGGCCAAAAGGCTAAAAAGGAGTTCTTCTTGCCAAAGGAACAATTTTCAGAGGACAAGAATGGGGTCCGAAGAACTAGCCTACAGCCATTTTGGAGCGAAGTCAGCCTCCAAATTATGAAGTATATTACCTGTGAGGGGCCATTCAGCATCATATATGGTTATCATTTCCGTTTACTAACAGAACTTAGGCACCAAATGGATCTAGCCTCAGAACAGAAATTGAGCATTCCCTACCTCCTCCTGCAATCCTTGATTGAGTGTGCCACAAAGCTGAGGGAAGGGACACCAGACCAGCTGGCCCATCATGGGCTTATCAAGCTCCTTGTGGAAGATGCACTCCATACTTACACTGTCCCTCTCTCCTGGGAAATTTTTCGAAATATGTCTAAGGATGATGACATTCGAATCTTGGCCGAGGAGCTCACTTCCTCCAACAGCGAGGAGAAGGAGCACACTGAGGCAGAAAAGAAAACTAAAGGTCAAGAAACCCAGGCAAACCACCAAAGAAGGAATAGAAAGAGACACAAGAAAAAGGCCAAGCTATTGAGGCCAAAACAGTGGGTGGTAAAATAACACAAACACCCAGGGAGAAAAGACTACAGAGCAGGGCAGAAAGGACTGATCAAGTCCTAGCAAGTGAAGGCATGCCTAAGGCAGCCACAGCCAAGCTAAAGAAAAAAGCACCCTCAGCCAAGAAGGCTAAAACCGTGTCAACTGGTCCTACAGGAAGCCAGAAGGCCATTTCTACAGGAAGTCCAAAAACCGCTTCTACGGGAAGCCAGAAAACGGCCACTACAGGACTTTCTATAGGAAGTCTGAAGAAAGGGCAGCAGGAGGAGAAATCGGCCGAGATTCTAGCTAGGGAGGTAGCAGCTGTGCTAGCCACCCTAAGAATATCTCCCAAGCAGAAGGAAAAGCGAAAGAGGGAGACTCCCTTGTATTTTAAGGCAAGGAGGAGTGTGAGGATTAAGACTGGCAGACCCCAACCTCCATCAAAATAGCCAATCACAATTGTAGACACCCCTATCACACCAAAGGAGAGGTCCCCCTCCAAGGCATCCATCACTTATGAGTAGGGAAGCCCGAAGACATCCACATGGAAGGAAAGGATGGAGAAATTGAACTCGGAGGCCTCTCTACAGGATGCCAAGGCTGCTCTACAAGAAACTTTGCCTAGGCTGAAAGAGACTCAACAGATGGAGGAAAGAGTAGCCAAGTCATCACAGGAGGAGGAGAAGGCCGATACCATTATGGAACCAAGCCCCCAGCCCAGCCTGGGCTCTTATTATAACTTCTTAGAGGCCGGCAAAATCATTCCTCAAAAATTCATAGTGCCACCTTTCCTAGAACTAGAGGAAAAAAGAGTACGGACCCACACTTGGATGAAGATAGCTAAATCCAAGGGGGTGGCAGATATAGGCCCTGTAGAGGAAAAGCTCAAGGAGACCGAAAGAGAGTTGGCAAGAGTACGACATGTGGAAAGCTCCTAATAGGCCAAGTTACGAGAAGAGAATGAGCTGCTTAGACAGCATCTACAACTACAAGGACAGAGGAAAGAAACAGACACAACAATCAAGGACACCACAGAAGAGCCTCAGGGAAAAGGAGGAATGCATGCTGATCTTGAGGAACTAAACCGGCAACTACAGGAAAGGGAATTGCAAGCAGGCCTAGAGATACAATCTCTAAAATAGCAGATACAAAAAAAGGAGGCACAACTGGTCTGCATGGCCAATTGGGCAATGGAAGCTTTGCAATGTATGCAGCCGACCAAATCCTATGGCCTATACCTCAGGGATTAGTGGCTGCAATTCCAAATCAACACGTTGGCACAGAGGGGTATCACCCAAATCCAAAACCCCCAATAGTTCATGGATTTATGTAACAGCAGTTCATCAGAAGACAAGGCCAATCTATCAGAGTTCTACCTTCATAATTTGGCCCTTCCAAACATAACCTCATGGGACCCCAACACAACAGTAGGGGACATGCAGCTGATGGCAATGACCTCATGGCTAAACCACGAAGAAAAGAGAGCGGTAGAGGTTAGAAATGTCATGGACCGAGAATTACAGGAACCACTGTTGATTAGAGTAGAGCCAGGGGACCCCACAGCATTGATATCCGCCCACCAGCACCTAGCAACCAACTCTCAGGCTCTGTTAGAGTACATGGATCGGAAAACTCAGGCCATAGCACACTTTAAGGATATGGAGTGACTATTGGGGGACAATTATGTTCATGCTTGCACCCGTAGGTGGAACACATTGTCCCATAGCCTCAAAACTAGGGAATACCACACTCCAACTAGAATGAGGGAGGCCTTGGCACGAGTGCCTCTCTACAAATGGTCTATGCAGAACCTCCAAGCCAGCGGGATAGGCCTCAAGTTAAGTCCACCTTTGCTTTTGGGATTGTTAGAAGGAGGCACAGAAAAAGAAGAGCATAAGCAGTGGGAAGAGTTGGAAAGGAAGGCCGGATTCCATGACAGTGAAGAGGATACTACTTCAGAAGCCAAGGATGTGAGGGAGGTGATCGTAGCAATTAAGGACGAGGACCTGGACTAGTTACTCAGAGGATGAGCAACCCAGTTAGCAGGGGGGTGATGATGAGCCCCAAATTGGGTAACTTATTGGGCTCATTTTGCCTAATCATCCTTGTTCAGTCCTTGTTCAATCCTCCATTTTTCATAGCTTATGCATTATTTTTTAGTATGTTTATTTTATTTGTACGAATAAGGGTGGTCACTTGTCCTAGGTGGCTAACACGTGCTTATTTCAGGTTTTTTTGACACATGTTGGAGCAAAACCAAGCAATCATGGGCTAGATGACAGCCAAGCTTGAGTTGAGGATTCGTAGGGGGGTTGTCTATGACATTAAATAGCCCTTCCTCGGGATCTTCACCGCCAACTCCGAGCTCAAAGGAAACCAAAAGTGGATCTTGAAGGTAGCCAAGAAGATTTTGGAAAAGGGACTGTCTATTAATAGTTTGGACAGCCAAGTCCCCTAGATTTAGGAGGCCAGCTAGGGCCCTCGTGGTGTATAAATGTTAAGGCCTCAGCCTTCGTAAGGGACTCTTGAAACCATTGCATTTTTTTGCACTACAGTGCTCTCACCTTCAACTTGTTCTCTTGTAGCCATTTTGGCATAACTTTTGACTGATAACTATTTTTTGATAATGATAAGCAGTCCTATTTTATATCAACTCTGAGTTTTCTATAGGAGCTGTAGCTCTCAGGGTTGGGCCCAAACTGAGAGCCTGGGGCCTCCTTTATGTACTGTTATCTTTCCTTTATGCATCGTTGTTTTCCTTTTATGGATTTGCAAACATATTTCTGTTAGGCAAATTAAGTTGTGTTGATTAACTAGGTCAATGTTTATGAATAGAATTGCTTCAGATGTTTAGAATAGATTGGTAGGATAATAACAGGGAAAAAGGCTCCAGAAAAGGGTCAACAAAAACTGTTGGTTTCACCCCTTCCTCATTGGATCAGGGGTTGGAATTGAAGTAGTCGTGTTGTCCCAAACAAAAACACTAGTTTGCCTTGCCATGCAATCCTTAGTGTGTTGTTTTTATTTGCAGAAGTTGGTTATGTGTTCAGATCTCTGAAATGCCTCATTGCATAGTTGATAGATATGGTTCTCCTTTAAATAAAGCTGTTGTTCATTCACTTTATTATTAGCTAGATTAGATTAGCTAGGACTTTGATTACTTGCAAGACTTTGTTGATTCAGTTGAATTTACACCGTGCAGAGCATCTCTACCACTCTTTCATCCACCTAAGCTTCATCAGAGCCATTTGTTCCATCTCCTAGTTAGGTTCCTCGTCTCACATCTGTCCTATTGCCTACGTAGCCCTACCTTTTTGTGCAATCATTGTTTTAGCCTTCTTTGAGCCAATTCAGCCTTCTATACCTTCTCACCACTCCATCCACCAGTCCCTGGGCCACTTCAGATCCCTATCCTACCTCCATATCCATTCATGCATCTTCCCTCACTCACCCATCCTCCAAAATCCAATTTTTAAACATCCTGTAGAAATTTCTGAACATCCTGTAGAAATTCCTGAACATCCTGTAAAACCCCTACAAACTTCCTGTAGAAGCTCACAAATGAGGTTTCTTGATAGCCAAACTTTTTGAAACTCTTCGGAAGGGTGTTAGGGACTCCTTAGACCCTCTCTGAACCTTCGCAACCTCTTACAAGCATTTCTCCTTATTGATCCACCCCTGCACAGTCAAGAACAATGAAAGTATATGCATGATGAAATTGACGACTTAATCAAAAATACAAAAAGATGTTTTCTTCAGATAGAGGTAGTCTAGACACATGTATTTTACCTTCATAGAAGTAATGGCATCTCTTTCAGTAGTTTGCATTCTCTTCTTTGCGTCATTAGGACTAGTTGGTAGAATTAGGGTTTGCTAGGGTTTGCGCTTCCCTTCAGTTTTTCAATCTCTTTTCGCAAATGGATTAGCTTCCTTCGAGTTAGATTTCATTCATCAATTAAAAAGCTTCTTATAAGAGCTCATAGAAGTTGGCTTAAGCTCCTAGCAAACTTGTGCCAGCTGACCAAGTGACAGCTGCGACAAGAGCTAGTACTTGTGCATACAGCACCATCGCTTCCATGTTTGTTACGAACTACTGGGTTGATAAAAGTAAAGAAGGGAGTCCCATGAGTTGCAGCATTATTGCTGCAATACTGGAGCCCACCAGTAAGGCATGTTCCAGATCTAAAGAAAAATATGATTTCAACAAGGCAGTTAGGCAGTGAAGGTTGTGTGACAACTTTCACAGATAAAGCTTTGAAGGTTACCAAAGGAGACTTGGTAATAGCAAAAGGTGAAAAGGTTGGTACATTGTATTTATGCAATGGTATTTCTAACTCTATTAATGATTTAACTTGCAAAGGAGTAGATGTAGCATTACGGCATCATAGGCTCGAACACATGAGTGAAAATGGGATGAAGATTCTTCACTCAAGGAATTTGTTGCCGGGTTTGAAGAATGTTGATTTGGACTTCTGTGAGAACTGCATTTATGGAAAATAGAAGAGAGTCAGATTTCTCAGAGTTGGGAAAGAAAATAAGAGCGAAAAATTAGAGCTTGCGCATATAGATGTATGGGGACTTGCTCAGGTATCATCTCTTGGTGGCTCTCGTTATTATGTTACTTTTATTGATGATGCAACTAGAAAAACTTGGATTTATTGCATTAAGAATAAATTTGATGTATCTGATACTTTCAATAAATGGAAAGCTTTGGTTGAGATTGAGACAGGAGAGAAATTGAAGTGTCTCAGATCAAACAATGGAGGTGAATATTGTAGCAAAGAGTTTTATAGGTATTGTTCAGAGCATGGAATTCGTAGAGAGAAGATAGTTCCAAGAACACCACAAGTAAACGGTGTGTCAGAAAGGATGAACAGAACAATCATGGAGTGTGCAAGGTGCATGAGATTGCATGCAGGATTGCTTTTACAATTTTGGGTAGATGTTGTAGATAATGTTGTTTATCTAATAAACAGAGGGCTTTCAAGTTCCTTGGATGGTGGTGTTCCAGAGGAAGCATGGACAGGTAAAAGGTAAACTACTCTTTTTTAAAGCCTTTTGGTTGTGAGGCCTTTGTCCATATTGATAAAGAAAATAGAACAAAGCTTGAGGTAAAGTCAAAGAAATGTACCTTTATTGGATATGGTGTTAATGATTTTGGTTATCGCTTATATGATTATGAAAATCACAAAATCATTAGGAGTAGAGGTAATATTCAATGAAAAGGTCTTGTATAAGAATCAGTTGCAGGAAAAAAACAGGAAAAAAAAAACAAGGAATACACAGTTTTTGATGAAATCACTGAAAAAGTAAAGGTGCCTGAAAATAATAATAATCAACAACCACAACAGCAGCAACCACCACAATAGCAACAGGCACCCCAAACACCTGAAAGCAGTGTTAAAAGATCTACCAGGATAAGTAGACCCCCTGAATGATACTCTCCTTCATTATATTATTTATTGTTGACTGATTCCTGTGAACCCGAATGTTATGAAGAAGCAATGCATGTTGAAAGTAGGAAGAAGTGGGAGGTAGCCATGGAAGAAGAGATGGACTCCTTAATGCATAACCAGACTTGGGATTTAGTCAGGTTGCCTGCAGGAAAACCTACATTGAAGAATAAATGGGTTTACAGGTTGAAGGAAGAAGATGGAGGAACACAGAGGTACAAAGCTAGACTTGTGGTGAAGGGGTTTGCACAGAAGAAAGGTATTGATTTTGATGAAATATTTTCTCCTGTTGTTAAAATGACTTCAATCAGAACTATTTTAAGTCTAGTAGCAGTTGAAGATTTGCATTTTGAGCAGTTAGATGTAAAGACAACCTTTCTCCATGGGGATTTGGAGGAAGAGATATATATGCAGCAGCCATAAGGATATGAAGTGAAAGGGAAGGACAAACTAGTGTGCAAGTTGAAAAAGAGCTTGTATGGCTTAAAACAGGCTCCAAGGCAGTGGTATCTAAAATTTGACAAGTTTATGTCTGAACAAGGTTATACTAGATGTCACTCTGATCATTGTGTTTATCTGAAAAAGCAAAATGATGGCAGCTATATTATATTGTTATTGTATGTAGATGACATGCTTGTTGCAGGATCTAGCATACAGGAAATAAATGTGCTCAAAAGAAAATTGGCAAATTCATTTGCAATGAAGGATTTGGGAGCTGCAAAACAAATCCTTGGTATGAGAATAACTAGAGACAGGAAAATCGTAAATTAACATTGTCTCAGAATGAGTACATACAAAAGGTGTTGAAAAGATTTAACATGCACAATGCAAAACCAGTTAGTACACCTTTTGCAAGCCATTTCAAACTTAATAAGGAAATGTGCCCAAAGACCCAAGGAGACGTGGATTATATGTCTAAAGTTCCATATGCATCAGCACTTGGAAGCTTAATGTATGCAATGGTCTGCACAAGGCCTGATATTGCACATGCAGTGGGAGTTGTAAGCAGGTACATGAACAATCCAGGAAAGGAACATTGGATGGCAGTGAATGGATTCTCAGATATTTGAAAGGTACCACAAATCAAGCATTATGCTTTGGTGGTTCAAACATTTCTCTACAAGGGATATGTTGATGCAGATATGGCAGGTGACAGAGATAACAGGAGGAGCACTACAGGATATGTATTCACTGTTGGTGGAACAACTGTCAGTTGGGTTTCAAAAATCCAAAGTGTTGTTGCACTTTCAACAACAGAAGCAGAGTATGTTGCTGCTACAGAGGCTAGTAAAGAAATGATTTGGTTACAAAGATTTATGGGTGAATTGGGTAAGGAGCATGATATGGGCACATTATACAGTGATAGTCAAAGTGCCATTCATCTTGCAAAGAACTCAGCATTTCATTCTAGGACGAAACATATACATCTCAAGTACCATTTCATACGATCAGTGTTGGAAGATGGAGAGTTGAAGCTGGAAAAGATACACACTAGCCAGAACCCTGCAGATATGCTAACAAAAGTTGTAACCAGGGAGAAACTGAGAATATGCTCAGTTTCAGTTGGTCTTCAAGGATGACGATGAGGATGAGAAACAGCCAGGTCCAAAGAGGAGTCATTGTCCAGCAAATGGAGCAGCGGTGGAGTTGCTACAATCAGTCTCCAAGTGGGAGATTGTTGGGTGTGGAGCATGATTATCTTCTATATTCAAAATTACCGCCACATTGGACCCCAGTTCAAAATCGTTGCCGCCCGTAAAATATTCGCTGCAAGGGGGGTCCAGGGGTTTCCCTAGAAGGCAACCCCTCTCTTTGTATGAGGGCATTGTATTTGAGGCTGTGAGATAGATGTGTATTTCAGTGAGAGCGAGAAACAGAGAGGTGAGACTGTGAGAGAAGACAGAGGATATTACATCGGACTTGCTGTAGGTTGTGTCTCTTCATTTTGCTGGATAATAGAAAGGAAGGACTGGTTGTTCGGGGTGGACGTAGCCCAAACTGGGTGAACCACGTATATCTGTGTCTCTCTTGTTTTGTGCGTTTTCTGTGTTTATATTTCTGCATTATTTCATGTGTTCCATTGCTCCGTAATATATAATTTTCTAACATAAAAAACATAAAACCATGGATTAAAGCATATAACATCATTCATCTAGTAGTTACAATCTTCATCAACCGCATGTCCACAAATTACAAGTTCTCATTTACATAGGATGTAAGGGTGCACATAACCAAAGTAACATTGAGTGCAATCCATCTATGAACCAAAAATACATCAACAAATAATCTCTGGTTGGCATCTAGCATCCAAAAATATCATGCTACAACAAATACCCTCATATCATTAAAATTGTTGCCTATCTTTGGATCTTTGTCATTAATATCACCCTTTAAGCATTAACATAAGATAGAAAATGTAGCATGTCAAGTCAAGATTTTGTTTAAGTGATGGGTACATTTTTAGTAGGGTCATGATAGAGGAGTTCGACAGCTAATTTCACTACCATCAAGGTATATAGAGGGTTTGGTGTTATTGATTAAAAATGATTTCCATACCTAGTACATGACAAAATCAAATGGAAACATTGCAATTCCCCCAATCCTGATATCCTGAAAAACTAATAAGTCTACTAGATTTTAAGTGAGATCTAAAAATCTACTTTCTCCATACGAAATCCAATGAGGTTGGAACCACTCTCAAACATCTCGAGTCATTTCATGATAATGTTAAAAATTTAAGTAAAAGGATGAAAATTAAAGATAAAGGAGAGTGTCACTTTTACTTGAAGAATTTAACATGACCATAAATTGCATATCAATACTAGGGCCATAGGCTTGAATATTATGCTACTATGGACCTAATATTACCATAGTGTTTTCCTTTTTCCTCTCACTCTCAATACTCCCACAATTCTCCTGAACCTTTATTTCTCTAGCTTGCTTGTTTTTTTACTCCGCGTGGCAAATATATTCTATAAACAATACCTTATAATGCACATATTTCTATACAACATATAAAAATGCTTTATCCCTTATTATATGCTCAATATATTATTGCATTTTTTCCTCATTTTTTATGCCCCAATGTGAAAGCACATGGTATAGTATTTCTTTGTCAGTCAAGCCCCTATGTGTTAAAGACTAAAGAAACTATATAAATCAAATTCCCCCGATGGGGGTGACTATACCTTAGACGAGGAGGTTTCAAGATTCCTATCCCCAGCCATATGTTCACCATGTAATTGGTAAAGCGGGAAGGTGGTGGGCACTCTGCATGATGTAAGATGCTTCTAGAGAATGTTTTGATATCTATTATTCTTTGGTCTAGTAATGATTGTGTTCGATTGTGGAGGGAAATGAGAAGGGGAGTTGTGTACTCTGGTGATGATTACGGTAGCAGTTTAGTCCTATGATGAAATTCAAATGACCAGGGTGGTGAGGAGGTAACCTTTGAAGTTTACCCTATGAATGGTATTGTGCGTAAAATTTCATTTGGGACCTAGGAGAGGAGGTTTTGGTATTTATGCTTCGATGGGTGGTAGGCTTCCTTTCGCATGATTGCCCCTCCTTTAGTTGGTATCCATCTTGTAGAGTTGGTGGCACCCGGGTCTGTGAGTGTGGGTAAGGTGTTTCCTCCTAAGCTGGATATTTTTGTTAGTGCCTCATTCTATTCTTGGTAATTGTGGTGTAGATGCCACCCTAGAGATAAGGTAGCATGTCTGGTTCATCTTTGGCTTAAGAGCACATAATTATTTCGTTGTGTTAGAGGGGTCCTCAGGTAAAGAGGTTTCTACCGTCCTTAAATAGGTTCCTAAGGCCCCTAAGAAGAGTAACTTGGGTTTTCATTTCTAGATTTAAGGTCAATTATGTCCTCTCCTTGTGCCTTGGGGCCCTTGTTCGTCTTGGGGTCATGGTTGGGCGAGTTCTAGGTTGCAGCTGGGAGTATGTCCCCATAGTTCATAAAGATCGAACCACTAGTTGGGTTGGTTCCGGGTGGTCTGGGAGGATCTTGGTGTTGTTCTCCAAAATATGTAGTGTTATTGTCACGGGTCTGCATCCACTCTTAGAGTTAGTTTACCCTTGTCATGTTGGGGAGTCTGGGGGTGTCTGGTTCTGGGACGGTGGATCTAGTATTTTCCTCCCGATCGTTGTGGTGTCTTGCGGTGGGGAATTAGGATTTTGTTGTATAGTGATGGTTGGGCGGGTCAGTTGGTCTGGAGTCCTACTTGATTCGAGGAATTACCATTTTATGTAGTTATGTTGTGGTAGAGAGGATGACCCCGCAGAGGAGGAGTACATCATGGGCACCCCATTGTTGGTGCTAGCAAAGCCTCTTCCTCCATCGAGGAATGATTAGCCAGCCTGGATAGAGAAGAGGAGATAACAAAAACCCCTATTCCTTCTCTCGGTTGTGTGGTATAGGCTCCCTCCATGGAATCGATTGTTTCTCCATTGCAAGGAATCTAGGCCAACCTAGATATCCTTCATGATCATAGGCACAAGGATCACAATGAAATGGTGACATACTTGAATAACATTAAGTTCTCTAAATATGAAATTATGAAACAACTGGGGAATGTTCATAGAAGCCAACGACGAACAAATGAATGCCTACAAGAACTGGAGGCCTGATTGGAACACAAACTTCCATCATGAGCAGTAAGGTCAGCTAGTTGCAGTAAACATGCATCATTCGCGTCCGCCACCTTGAAATTCCTTTGATAGGTTTTTTGCTTATTTTTCCATTTTTTTGGTTAATATGGCTTCATAGCCCTCCATAAATAAGATGTAAACTGGTAAATTTGTTGCTCTATATTCCAACTCTCCTCGCCAACAAATCCAATCGGAATGAGGTAGGAAAAGCTTATGAAACTATGTATGTACTTGTACTTGTAAGGGTTTGATCGACAAAAAAAAAACGATATAAATTAAATGGAAGGTAAACATTGATAGGTATCAAACCACTTACCTCATAATACATCTCACATTTTGCCAAGATTTAAAAAATAAAAAATAACTATCTATCTATATATATATATATATAACAAAATCCTTAAACATTAATATTCAATTCCACTTTGCCATGGAGATAATTAACATGCAAACAGGTTTTGTTACAATACTGTGGCCTCAAGCTATGGATTATTAATACCACATTCCCTAAAAACACAACTCATGTTCATATGAATTCTTTTTTAATTAAAAGAACAATATAGGCATAACATTTTGATAGATAAAGCTCATTTTTTTTTGTCAATATTGGTAGTACCTCTTTTTTCTATTAATTTAACAGCAAGCTACAACTATTTTTAAAAATGGTTATGTGGCCTCAACTTTCCCTCTGCGAAACCAAGTCTGTTGGCCACCTAACGGCATGGTATGGCATCCAAAAATGATAAGTCTTAAGTCTTTCTAACCACGTAATATATCTTAAGTATTTCTAACAATGAAATATATGACTGTATGTCTATACTTATCCTACCATCTACTTGCCTACTAGCATAATTGTCTATACATTGAAAAATAAAAGCTATTCGCATAAAAAAACTATAGAAAGAGACATCATAATAACTAATCTACTTCCTCAATTGAAGAGGATTCCATTGGTGTTGATTCTTTTTCATTAGACCGCGGGAGTTTTGTCGAAGAGGGGATGCAAGGTAGGTGGTTTTCTATGCCCAGAGGCACCCATCCTACTTTTGCATTTGGAACTAGAGTTGTTGGAAGTCTTGCTTGTAGTTTGGGAAAGCCTGCATTGCGGTGGCCATGTTCAAAACTATTTGTTCCAGGGCCCTGCCGAGAATCCATTTCATAGACCAGTAAAGAAATATAGTGTGTTTAAACTGGATTACTTGACCTCGTTTATGCCCAAGATTGGGCACCAAGATCCACCAATCATTAACATCAATTTCCATTGAACCTACCTAGTGGTTCGAATCCACCTCCCATTCCTCAATCAATTACCGAATTTCCTTAGTTGTTCCTTCATGGTAGGCTTCCACAACATCATTGATGATGCTCACATTAGGCTTTCTGCTTCTTAGTTTTCCTCTAGGTGCACTGGATTAGCCCTCTTCCTGTTTTCCTTTGTTCTTCCTGCCACGGCCTCGTGGGGTAGGGCTTCGGGTTCGAGTCACTGCATGAGCCATGGTTGTCATCTTGCATCCTAAATAAATGTCTCATTGAGGACTCGCGGGTGGTATAAAACCACAAAAACCTAGCTTACGAGTCCTATTACCAACCTGCTCACTTGTCCAGAGGCCAATAGGCACCCGTAAAACTAGAACATGGGTCTTATCGGCCTTCCTTTCTTCACAACAAATTTTAACAGTGTTCCCCAAAATAGGTAAGGGTTCCATCCCCTTACACCGAGACTAGTAATTAGAAACCAACCTTTCGATGAAAACCCTAAGGTCCTAATGTCCACTCTTACGTTCATCCTTGAGGGGCTGAGTTAACACAAACCAACTCACATGGAAATGGCCCAAGGGTTTGCTCCCACTAGGTAGCCAGGGTGTCTTAGTAGCAGCATAGATCCCCCACACTAGTTTATCCAGCACCCACTCATCTTGACTCAACTCAGAATTCAAGCAGCCATAGGCCCGAGACTTCACAATACTACCCCAGAGCCTATCTAGGTCAAGTCTGTACAGATATGAAGCCATGGGTTCTATACTGCAAGGAGGCCAAACATAACAGGCATGGGAACATGCCCAGTCCAATTACCATAATTTAACCCTCGAACTGACACATGCATTATCAAGACAAAACACAAGCCCTCAAATCCCCACAACTTCAAACTCGACCGATCCAATTATTTTATCCATAAGACTCATGGAGAAAAAAGATAGGTAATAGGCTACAATTAATCCCCTTCAGGACAGCAAGATGCCAAACATGGTAGATACAGGAGCATGCCCAGTCAAATTAGCATAATTTAACCACCAAACCGATGCATGCATTATCAAGACAGGACATAGACCCTCTAATCCCCACGACTTCAGACCAGGCTAACCCAATTATTTTATCCAGAAGACTCTCTTCATGGATGAAAAGGAAAGGAAACAGACTACACACCAAAAATCTAGTGCTAAGGGAGGATGAAGGCACACCAGTGCCAATATTTCTCCACAACAACTAACATCGTTCACCAACTTCCTTTGATCCAGGACTAGCGACTCACCTCCAAACTATTGCATGCAATCAACCATATGCCTATGCCTTGAATGGCTCCCCCTACTACCAACCACATTGTTATTACCTCCCCTCCTGCATGAGGCGACCCTGCCAGCGTTGCCACACATGTGGAAGGTAGTGGGTTTGTCCTTTGAGGTACCCATCATTTAATTGAGGTGATTGCGCCGAGGATCTAGTACACGCCTCGATCAGGGAGATAAAGCTCAATCTTTGATTTGTGACTACTATTAAGAATATTTTAAAAGTTTTCATGGAGGTTAAATCCTTACTATCCAACTAAAAAGTATTGATAATTAAATTAAAATCATGGAAGGTGTATTCCAAAATAGTCATGTCTATCAACATAATTAAAAAAGAGTACTAAAAATAAATCAATTAAGGACATTTTTTTTATTATGTCAATAAGCATATCTATTTTGGAATCGGGTTTTTATAATTTTAATTTAATTATCAATAATTATTAGGTAAATGGTATGGACTTAACCTCGATAGAATATTCTAAAATATTCTTAATAAGAGTCACAAATTAAAGGTTGAGATTTAACTCAAAGGACAAATAAAGGCAGTAAATATTTTCTTGATCTTGATAATTACTTGTGATGTTTCTTATTGTTACGATTCTTTATATCTTCTTTCTTTACTTCATCAAGAAATTACCAAAATCGGCAGCACATAAAACAATGGATACAAGATGTAGGCACATACCAAAGAAAAACCCCTTTCGAAGGGAAAATTCAGTCAAAGTAATTCTTCCTTTCAATAGTATTCTTTGAAACTTTTCACCCTAGACCAAGACCATACCTTCCCTCCATGCCAAGGGGGCCTCCAGAAGATTGACCTCTTCCTAACAACTTTGACTATGCAGCAACATGCAATAGCTAACATCTTCCGGCAACAGTCCAACTTGGAAGACTTCATTCTCCTAATCCATAACATGAAATAGAGAGATACCACCACCAAAATTTTGATTTTCCTTGACTCCTTATACTCCCCCAAACTCGCATTCACTTTGGCTTCCCGACAATAGAATTTCCCAACTTCCTACTTCGCATTTCTTCCTAGAATATAGATTTTCACACTTCTTCCCAGTAGAGAGAGAATGGGAAGTGATGCTCCAAATTAATTCAAAGTCCTTCCTTTTATTGGCTTCTTGTGGGGTTGAATGGGTCCTTAGGGTGACCTGATCTTCTCTTAGGCCGACATGGTGTGGAGAATACATAATTCATATTTGACTCAATACTTAACCTTTTTACATGATTCAAAATCCCAAGAAGGGTCTCTTTAAATGTACAATAATTGTATAGACCCAAAATAAATCCCATAAATCCTCAATGGGGACTTTGAACTAAAACATGGTGACCCAAACCTGAAACCCATACTTTAATAAGCCACAACAATAATAATAATAAATTTTTTCTTTATTATTTTGACAAGTACATTACATAATGACTCAAGTACATTATTGAAGACTGAACATAGTTACTTTTTCCAACAATCCCTCTTAACTAGGGAGGTATTCATAATTTACATATACAATGGAAGATCTCAAACTATATGAACCATGAAGAACTTTAGGCACCGCAATGCCATGGACTTGATTCATGACCATGGAAATCTATTCAAACAGTCAATCAATTTAGGCACCACAATGCCATGGACTAGATTCCTGACCAGGGCAATCTATCCAACCATTCACTCAGTAGTGTAGGAACCACAATGCCATGGACTAGACCCTTGACCAGGGAAATATATCCAGGTGGGACTAAGTTGGACTCAAGCTTTCAGTCCCTCTAGGTACCATCAAGCTTACTTTCTAACCATCAACCCAAAAATCTAGGTGTGTATCGAAAAAAAAGGTCAATGATCAACACCACCTTTCCAAATTATAGACATTAACACAATGTGTCAGCTAGATGTTCTATGAGGCAATGATTCTCTCAAAAAGCTTCAACACCCCTTGATCCAGCAAATCAAGAATGACTAATCTCTACCAATCAAACTGATTGGTAACCAACATGCTTTCCTTCGAGAGATTCATATGTACAAACACAACCCCAATCAATAATATACTTTTGCATGTACATAACCAAATACAAACCTGTGGGGTCTTCCAGGCAACAGATGTTGCTTCTCAAATTTCCATGGTAGGACTATCAACCAAATCTTTGACAAAACATTCCTCAATTATACATTTGTCTCTCTACTTCATATGCATCAACATATTATTCAGTCAGATCTTTCTTTCCTTCTTTCAATGGAACTTCAAAATGCATTCTCCGATTTCCTTTTCTTTTTCATGGACTTAACTTAGACTTACGACTGTTAGTCCAAGTCTAGTGCATTGAACATGAAGCAAAGAACCATATATGACACTCCCTCTCAATCAGGAAGTACCTCTTTATCCAGACTCCCTATTAATCTTAGGGAGATCTCTTTTATTCATGTTTCCTCCGGGAGATAAAATTCCTCTTTTCAACATAGAAAAATCTTTTCGTGGCCTCCAACCATTTCATCAGAGTTATCATCAACCTCATCATGATTTTTATATCGAGCATATTCACCAAGTTGAAGATTTTTTACCAACACAACTTGCTTATCACATCGAGCATCTTCACCAACTTGAAGATTGTGTACATGTGCAAATTCGATAGAAAGTACAACCAAAACTATATAAGCATGATGTTAGCCATATCAAAAAATGGAAGCATTTCAACTTTATTCATATCAGATACCCATAATTAATTATAAACAAGAAACATATACTCTTCAACATCTTGCTAAGGACTTTGTCATACACCCTAGACTACTTCATAACAACACTTATTCCATCTAGGGTTTCAATATGTCTTCCCAAGGTATTTCATACCTTAATACAACATATAAAAATCCCTAGAAACCATTCACAAATATGGATCCACAAATCGTCTAACAACCTTTCAAAATACATGTGTTAGACTTCTCACTAGGGATTCATACAAATCCTAGATTTCATACAAAAGAATCAATCAAAGTCAATCACAGCTTAGTCATGAACCTGACTAGCATCCACTAGGGCTAGTTCTAAAGCCCTAGATTTTCAATCCACCATAAATCAGTCACTAACATGACCAACTACTACTAAGGTTATTTGAAAACCCTAGATTTCCGAGCAATCATCATAATCAACCAAAAAATTCAAATTTCAACAATTTCTTCACAAATCTGAAAGTATCATATAGTCAACATTCATCAAAGATTTCTACTTCAACTAAGGTTCGACTCCCAAACCATAGAATTCCATTTTCACAAATTCAACAATCTTATGCAAATCTCAAATCATCATATTCCAGAGATTTTACTTTGACTAAGGTTTAATTCCTAAACCTTATATTTCCAATCTCAACAACCATTATATACATAAATATTGGATTGTTACATTTCATACCAGACAATGTCACTACTAGGATTTAACTACTAAACCATAGATTTTCATTTCAACAATCATCTAATAGACTTCTGATTGTTATATTACACATACTAGACAATTTTAACTTCACTAGGGTTTAACTAAAACACCCTAGATTTCTAGACATCATCCTCCTAGAATCTCAAACAAGGACTTTCATTAAATCCTAAGACTCATGACCATCAATGACTAGGTTAGCAAACATATCTAGGAATTCATAACCATACATAGGCATATCATATGTCAAATAACATTAATACATATGACATAGACCAAGCTAGGGATTCAACCAAAAGGACATATCTATATATGCCTAGATTTCATCACCATTCAAATACATTTCATATCATGAGATAGTCAAACCCAACTTCACAAATATCAATAAGAGTTAGACACACAAATATATTGATTATAATAGGGTTTGATCAGAAAACACACACATACCAAGTAAATCAATTCTAACACAATATAAGGGTCTTTCTCATACATTCCACCAAACCCTAATGAGCTAGGGTTCCAATGTAGAACGCGCATTCTGTTAGCTTCCTGCTGCAACAGGTTATTCATATTTCATGATTGACATTTTTACAGGCCAAATATGTCGTACTTTGCATGCTGCAATGCTCCATATTTGCTTAACAGTCTCCAAGCGAAGAAGGCTACTCCAAGTTCATTCAATTGCCTTCCAAATTTTTGAAAGAGTTATCCTGGTATCGCCAATTTTCAGTTAAAGGGAGGTCCAAACAGCTTAATCTTGGTCTCCCTAGGTTCAAATTTCCTGTTTTAGAATATAGAGAATGTAAATCATCCAAACAACTTAATCTTGGCAGGTTCTTAGATAGGTAGAGAAGCAGAGGAGCCCAACAGCTTAATCTGGGCCCTTGGAAGAAATAAGGGTAGTATGTAGATAGGAAAGCATCAAAAGAAAAATGAATGATGGGTTTGCAAGTCTAAGTGCACCCAAATCAAAAGAAGAAAAAATGCTAGGTAAGTAGGCTGGGTAGGTAGTTCTAAGGTTGCTGAATCCTAATCGCTGATCTGTTCCAGATTTTCAGGTGTCATCTCACTCAGGACACAATCAGAAGGCAGTTCTATGCGAGAAACTCAAAAGAGGTTTAACTAACTCCCCTTCTCCGCTTTCCCCAATCATTAACTAACTTCCCCAAAAGAGGTCAAGATCTGCTTGATACCTCTTAAGTTTCATCATTTTCATAACAGTAACTCGAGTAAAGACCTCCTTTACTCAAATTTGTTCCATACTTTCTCTAAAGAATGGTTCTACCCGCTTGTAACAGCCTAAGGTCTCCTGAACTTAGCGCTTTCTTACCACCTCCATATTAACCACTAACATTATTATTTAACTCCCTATTGTTCTCGTCCCCCTACTAATATTAAGTAAATCATCCCCTATGTATTATCCCTCCCCCTAGTTGAAAAATAACCATAAGTACCCCCCAGGAATTGCTCAGTTTACCTGAAACTTAGCAAGAACCCTCAACCTTCAAACCATCTTCCAGATACAATGGACTCCTTCCAGAGTATAAAACCCCTCTGAGGTCATCGGACCCCTTCCAAAACCTCAAATGCCCTTCGCACCCACTTACTTACTCTTTCCGCCCAAAACTTACACTCCGCAGACCCTTAAAAGCCAGATCGCATCGCAAGATCACAGTTTCCTCTCCATGCAAGTTATGACCCATCCGTCACCACCCGACGTGATATCGCGATATCGGCGGTCGGTGGTCGCAAGTGCCAAATGTCCAACTCAAACACCCTCTGTTCACCGCCAATGCGATATCGCTCAGCACCTCGCCATGTCATTATGTACCAGGGACCCACCACAGCTGACGTCATCCGCCGTACAGCCGACGTCATGCTGATGTCAGCAGCCAAAAAGCCAAAACTTCGCGCAGGAAGAAAAATCGCACTTCGGAGCTCCAGAACAAGAAACAGAGGCAGTTTTCGATGCGCGATTAGCACGAATAGCGCTTCGCTACGGGAAATAGGCCGTTTCGAGGAATCTTCAGGGAATCTTTTGATTCCTTAGCCCGTTGTGTGCCGAAAAAGCCCGAAAATCGCCCGATCGTGCCAAAGAGATCTGGTTTAAAGACAACAGCAGATCAATGACAGAGTTTAAAGTATATCAAGTCAAATCATCCGGCATCAAGCGTGTCAAAGAGTATCAGTAGACGGCGGAAGCCATCAATGTAGCGGCAAAGAGTATCAGTGAAAATCTTGAGCAGCGGCCCGAAGCAGGAGAACATTTAATACCTTCCAGCAGATTCAAAGAAAGAGGGTGAAGCCAGTCGAAGCCCTCAAATCATAATTATTGCACATTTAACTCACACTAGAGCAGAACTACAGTTCTGGAAGCACAATCATTCCAGCAGCACCGCATCTAGCCTCCAAGGGCCACATTGTCACCTTTTATGATTCAGCTGCCCCTAGTGCAGCCAAAAAGATTTACTTGCATTTAATTCCAGCAACACTTAGATTTTTGAAAATTTTTCTAGCAGACTTGTTTAGGTTAGTTGTAATGAATGTCTTTCCGATATTTTTCTTATAAATACCACCCTGAACAATGTTGTGAGGGGTTGGTTGGTTGGTAGTAGTTGGTTAGTTTCCTTCCCAGCGTTTCCTTCCGAGCAGAGACCCGCACTGTAACTGTCATATTTTCTATAATCAAAGATTGCTGAAAGCATGGATTGCGAAACTACTTGATGTTTTCTCTTGGCCAAGGAATGATTACGGAATTCTTGTGCTTCTACATGATTCAATAAGTGTTTCTCCCCTCTGTTAACTTTTATATTTTTAACCACCGTTCCGCCTTCTAAATTGCAGGAAAAAAGAATAGCTTAAGATTTGTTTCACTACACCTTAAGTTCAATCTCTGCATTTTTCGATGTTTTCTTCAGAAATAGCTATGAGCATGTATACTTAAATGATCTTGTTTACGCTGTTTCTTTCACATATGAATGCATGTTTAGGAATTCTTAACTGCTCCTGGATCCCATTCATCCATTTCTCCCCTTTTTCAGCATGATGAAATGATTCTCCTTTGCCTTTCATCCCTGATTTTCATTCCGTACTTTCAGTAGATTGATAATTGTATCCTGCGTGGCTATCTCGCTCCATAATTCCCTTGTGACCAAGAAAATGCAATAGCAAGCCTCAATCCGTGACTCCATGCCCAATGGTTCGAAACTTATCACACCTTACCTTGCCTCTTTGTTTGAGAATCCTACCTTCCATCCAATCACAAACAAAACTCCCTTGAAGCCAGAAAGCTAGCCTAAAATCATCAACAAAAGTTGAAACATAAAGAGAGAGCCCTCTCTGATTGCAGGTGGGCTAGAACTTGCAATCCAAAGATTGGTTTGTGGTTACCTCGGCCGTATTCCTATAAGGAGCCTAGGGACAACCTGAGTGATAACAGGACTCACCAGAGACAATGTTGAAATACATAGGTGTTCTTCATTGTTGTTTGAGGCATACTATACTTATGTTTAATCCAACTAGCTTAGATGATGTATTGGTCTAAGCAACTCATCTAGAAGCTAGAGGTAAAAATGTAACCCAAGATGTTGGGAAATCATCCAAACCTATTGAAAGTAAGAAGAAAATTAAATGGAAGGAGAAGAAAACAAACACTGTGAAGAAAGATAAACCTTCATGCACTCATTGTAAGAAGGAAGGACATGATGAGGCACACTACTGGTCATTGCATCTGGAATTGAAGCCTAAGAAGTTTGGGAGTAAAGAGCGAAATATTGTTGCTGCTATTCAAAAGGACTTGGGATCAGATTTAGGTGACAAGACAACGGTTACAACTACAGGTATAAAAGGTAAAGATTCTAAAGCATCTACAAGTACTTCTTCGGATTCTGTTGATAATGATAATGATGAGAGGAAAATAAATGAGCTATTTCACATTAGAGTCATTTCCAAGCATACTAAAATTGATACTTTATTTGATAGTGGATCACAAGTTAATTTGATTTTTGAAGCAATTGTAAAGAAGTTGGGTCTAGAAACAAAACCTCATAAAAAGCCATATCCATTAGGTTGGGTGTGTGATAAAACTAAGATACAAGTTACGAAAAAATGTAAAATTTGTTTTTCTATTGGGTCAAAGTTTGTAGATGAGGTTGAGTTAGACATAGTCCCATTGGACATATGTGGAATTGTATTAGGAAGTCCATACTTGTACGATAGAAATGATATCTTCTATCGAACTGAAAATAAGTATCAACTCACTAAGGATGGAATTGAATATGTTGTAAGGGCTCATAAACTCAAAGATAATTTCTCTCTCATAAATTCAGGACAGATGAAAATAATTGTAAATTCAAGTAAACAATTTTTACTTATGATTGTAAAAGCAAAGGATATTGATAAATTTGATGCTTTCGAAGGCTGTAATCCTAAACAGAAAGCAGATCTAGTTAAAGTTGTTTCTGATTATGATATTCTAGTTAAAGGGCTTCCACCCAAGTGAGAGAAAGAAGCAGGTACAGGAGTTTCTCGATCAAGGGTTTATTCGACCAAGCACATCACCGTGCGGATCACCTATTGTGTTAGTGCGAAAGAAAGACGGTTCGTGGAGAATGTGCGTTGATTTTAGAGAATTAAATAAAATCACAATAAAGAATCGTTATCCTCTTCCTCGTATTGATGATTTTTTAGATCAGTTAAAAGATGCAATTTACTTCTCTAAATTGGATTTGGGAAGTGGCTACCATCAGATCAGAGTTGCAGAACAGGATGTATGGAATACTACTTTCAAAACAAAGCAAGGACGCTATGAATGGATGGTTATGCCTTTTGGCTTAACTAACACACCAGTTACATTCATAAGAGTCATGAATGATGTATTTAGACCATTCATTGATGATTTTTTAATAGTCTATTTAGATGATATTCTTGTTTTCAATAGAACATGGGATGAACATGTAAAGCATGTAAAGCAGATTTTAGATGTTTTGAAAAGAGAAAATATCTATGTAAAACTGTCAAAATGTGAATTGGGCAGACCATCTTTGAATTATTTGGGTTATATTGTAGGGGGTGGTGAATTGAAGATAGATCCCTCTAAGGTCGAAGTCATTGTAAATTGGCCTAAGTCCAATACTGCTACAGAAGTTAGAAGTTTCTTAGGGGCAACACAATATTGGAGAAAGTTTATTGCTAACTTTTCTTTGGTTGCAGCTCCTTTACATGCTTTGACAAGTGTGAAACAAGTGTTTTAGTGGGGAGGAAAATAGCAGAAAGCCTTCGACAAATTAAAATAAAGGATCAGTACAACGCCAGTACTAGCACTGCCAGATCTTCAACATCCATTTGAGATCGAGACAGATGCAAGTGAATATGCCACGGGGGCAGTGTTGATGCAACACAGAAAGCCTATATGCTTTCATTATGAGACATTCACATCAGCAATAGTTAACTGTCCTACATATGATAAAGAATTGTATGCATTAGTTTAGAGTGTTAAAAAGTGGAAACATTACATAATGGGTAAAGAAACAATCATACATATAGATCATCAACCACTTCAATATTTACACTCACAAACTAAATTGCAACAGTCAAGACATTACAGGTGGATGTGTTTTCTACAGCAATTTCATCTTGTTATTAGATATAAGAAGGGCATACAGGTTGCAGACATGTTATGCAGACCAATCATAAATGCATCCACAATACTTAAGCATAATTCAGTAATTCATGAAAGTTACATTGAACAATATGTTAAAGACATAGATTTTAAGGATGTATATGCAACTTTAAGTCATGGCAAGCATGTAGAAGAATTGGATTATTTCATAAAGGACAAACCCTTATATCATTTGGGAAATTTATACTTTCCATAAACTGAAAGAGTTAATATAATTCGAGAAGCACATACTTCTCTCATATCAGGTCATTTTGGTGTAAGTAAAATAGTTGCACAATTACAAAGATTTTGCTATTGGCCACGAATGAATGAGACAGTTTCTAGATATATTAATGGATGTACTATGTGTGCTACAAGCAAGCCAAGTAATAGAAAATTAGGCTTGTATACTCCACTTCTAATTCCTTCTCGTCCTTGGGAAAGTGTTTCCATGGATTTTGTTGGGGGATTGTTAAAGTCTAGAAAGAGTCATGATTATTTGTATGTAGTTTTGGATAGGTTCAGTAAGATGTGTATTTTGACACCATGTAATAAACAGGTCATAGCCGAAAAAAATGCAAAGTTGTTCTTTCAAAATGTATGGGTTCATTTTGGGTTACCCACTTCTATTGTATCCGATCGAGATTCTCGATTTGTCGGGAAATTTTGGTCAAGTCTATGGGAGTTAATGGACACAAAGTTAAAGAAGAGCACGCCATCTCATCTGCAAACAGATGGTCAAATAGAAGTGGTCAATAGGACGGTGATACAGTTGCTTCGAGGATATCGTAGCAAGCATCCCAAACTTTGGGATGAGCATTTGTGTTATGTGCAACGTGCTTACAACCACGCAAAACATTCTTCTACTCAAAGATCTCCTTTTGAGACTTGTTTTGGTTTTATACCAGTCTCCCTTGGATTTTGTCTTTGGTAAAGGCATAACAATTAATGGACACAGTGATGTGGACAAAGCAACCAAGTTCATTGAACAAATCAAGGAAATTCACCAGGCAGTACAAGAACAATTGGAAAGAAGCCAAGCAAAGTATAAGGTGCGACATGACAAGCATCGAGTTGAGCATAGTTTTCAAGTTGGTGATCAAGTTTGGTTCTACATCAACAAAGAAAGATTGCAAGGGAAGGTAAAAATTTAAAACCAATTAGATATCTTCCTTTCAAAATACTTGACAAAATTGGTGAAAATGCTTTCTGCCTAGATCTACCAGCTTATATGCAGATCTATTCCATCGTAAATGTTGAAAAATTGCGATTGTATAAGCCTTCATTGATTGAAGATCCCAAAGAGCAAGGTTAGCTACCTTCCATTGAAGATATTTTTCCTGAGTATCTCAATGAGTTACAGGAGGACACAGTTCTTGATAGGAGGATAAGGACTTCGTGATGGGGAGAAGTTGAGTATCTTCGAGTTGGAATCAAAGGTACAAATCCAAGTAAAGCACAATGGATAGAGATTGGAAAAGTGAGGGAACTTTATCCTCACTTACTCGACAACTAAAACCAATTTTTTGGTGGTCCAAAAGCTTCCAGTGGGGAGGAGTGATCCAAAATGGATCCAATTTTTCCTCCGGATTAAAGTCTTCAAATGCATATGAAAGTGGGATCAAGTCGAATTTCTCGTCGATACGATTCCAACAGTGTGAACGACGCATAAATCCGAGTCCGGATGAAGTTAGAGCTAGTCAAAATTTTTGGGAAAACTTAGGGCAAAAGTCAAAAAGTTAAAAGTCAATGGTCAACCAAGTCAACGACCAACAGTCAACGCCTACATCAGCAGGGACACGTGTCAACCTGGGAATGAGCCACGGGTCTTCGATGATGTCAGGGGAGGAGGTGACTTGGCGGATCATGATTGGTTCATATGGGCCAATCCGTCGCTGACTCGTGGCAGCCCGACTTTTGCCTAATGTGGCCTTATTTCGAAAAATTTGGGGATCAGGGAGGATCAAACCCCTGACCTCCCAGAGTGGCCGAGTTTTGGCTGGAGGACCACACCAGACGGGCTATGTTGGGTATTGGTAACGGAAGCGGTGAAATTGTATTTATTTGATGTTGGGATTTTCGCCGGAAAAAGGCTGGACGATTGGGGTCAACCCCATGACTGCCAGACCTTTGATTTATTGTTATTGCATATATCCCACATTCACCGCAAAGGCAAACAACATATGGTATATCATACCATATGAACCACATATCAACCAACGGAACAGCAGAGCCAACACATATCATATCGCATATCCAATGTATAATTATGGAATGGTCAGGCGGGGGTTTCGAACCCTTGACCTTCCAAAACCATATATATGCAACGCTTTAACATACCTCCGCTAACCAACATGTCAACAGTTCAGGCTTGAAACAAATCCGAACCAATTTTTATATAAACTGTGCAGGTGCCGAACCCACCATACCACCAACGCGTAGTTCGAGGTGGTTTTTATGTAGGCAGAGGTGGTTTTTGCCAAATAGAGGGTGGTTTTGTCAGAACAGAGGTGGTTTTGGACCATTCCAGGGGGTTTAGAGGTCACAATGGCCAAATATGGTCGAGTTTATACTTGTTTGACTCTAAATTTCAAGTTGAACGCAATGATGAGGTCCATTTTCTTATTTGAGACTCTGTTTTCGAGCTCATACCTGTAACAACAATTTGAAGCCAAAATAAAGAGGTCAGCACTGGAAGTGAAAGGACTAGGAGACGTAGCCAGAAAGTATGGTGAACTCCTTTACTAAATTTGGCTGTGTTGATGTGTTTGAATGTGTTTTCAATGTGTTTATGTGTTTATTTTATTTACAATCTTTTCGATCCGTTGCACTAAGTAACATAAGCAAATTCACACAAAGTCTATAATACCTTTTTCATTAACGGATCAATATCATTATATACAAGTGCTTGAGAATATTGTTTCAAAAGCCTATATAATCTTCCTTCACGAACTCCAATTACTCTAGAAGATTTAATACTGAAGACTTTTGACTATATAATATATTTTCCATAAATAAAGGCTACTCTATATCCTTTATCCTTCAAGCATGAAATAGAGACCAAATTCTTCTTCAAACCTGGCACATATAGTATTTCACTAAGATGAACATTATCACTTGATTCTTGTTCAATGGATGTCTTCTCGATGTCTTTTACTACATAAATATGGTTGTTTCCAAGCTTTATCCTTTTTGCAAGCCTTCTTTCCATTAGAATTGTGAGATTATCTTTATCTCCCATCACGTGCCTTGAGGCAACACTATCTACTAACCATAAATATTTGCTCTCTGCAACAAATTTAGAAAAAACAGAGAAATAAAAGAATTCTTTATTACCTGGTTCTTCATTCTTTCTTTTCTTTGGAAGTTCTTCAAAATATGTTGCAAAGGCATCCTACTTTACCTTTCTCTTTCTCGCATTTGATCTTTTAGGATAGCCGTGTCTAAAGTGACCATACTTGTGAAATTGATAACATTGAACTTTGGACATGGCTCTTTTTCCTTGAGGAGTAGATCTTCTTTCTTCCCGTCTTTTTCCTTCATTTCATCCTCCATTTCTTCTTTGAAAACAAACTTCTTTATTCCTCCACCTTTCTTAAAACATGTTACATGGGCTTAAGAATTTCCTTCATTAGATCTTTGAAACCTTCCCCTTGATACGAACCCTGGTTCTTCTTGAGTACAATTTTCCCATAGTTCATAAAATTTTGGAGCATCCTTTCTATCACATATTCCAGCTACAAAAGCATCCCATGATTCAGGTAGACCATTGAGTGTTGTAGTTTGGAATTCCTTATCAGAGATGACTTCATCAATTACTTGTAGTTGATCTCTTAGTTGTGATATCCTCATGAAGTATGAGGGTATAGTATCATTCTTCATCATTCTAACATCACAATGTTCATTCTTCAAGCTCATGGATTTACCAATATTATTGATGGTAAAAAAAATCGTTAGGGAATCATACATCTGCTTTAAAGATTCAATACTTGAAACATAGAGAAAAAAATGATATTTAATAGAGTCCACAATGATGCTCATGGTTGTGATATCATCCTTCTAAAACTTAGCTTTCTCTCCATCCTTCTCAGGTTCAGTGACCTTTCCTTTCACAATACCCAAGAGACCTTCTTTTGTAAGGAGAAGATCAATGCTTGTCTTCCAATCCCTAAGGTTTGTAGCTCCTTCTAAATTGTTTCCTTCCTTCATGTGGGAAGCCATAATAATACACAACCAAGTAGATTGTAGATCTAGGGTTTCAAGAATGATCCTTTACCAAAGAGTGGAAGCTTCTTCAAGAGTAATCTCAACTCCCTTTTCATCACCAAAGCTCCGGTACCATGTTGATCTTTCAAGTGTAATAGATATAAGCACAATATTTCTGAATTATTGGTAATTACTTCGAATGATATATATATTCTTTTAACAATTCTAGTTTATCATTAGTAATTACACACCATAAATTCAACCATAAACCATAAATACAATAGAGATCACAATGCAAAAAATATAACACAAGATTTACCCTCGGAAAGCCCACTTGGGGGGAAAAGCCAACAATCTTTTCCTTAGAGGAATTATTTAGTTCAATAAAAGATACATCTAATGCGGCTAGTCAAAACTATGCTTATGGTCAAACTTGGTCCACAACCCTCAAGTCAAGACTCCAACAACTCGTCCTAATAAGATTTTCCTTAGGCCCAAATTTAGCCTCCATGATATGCCCATAAAAGCTCTACCTCCCAGAATTTTGGCTTGCCAATAATATGTTTCCTAGCAATATCATAGGTATGAAAACCAACACTGCTGGAATTTCTATGTACAAAATCTTAGCTAAAAACCATGGGATCCTTGGTAACTTAGATTTTCAAATTTCTCTTCTTTATTTTCCCCATTTTCTTTTTTCCTGCTTTTTCTTTGAAACAAATTTACAAGTTTAAATAAATGTCTTTGAAGGCTCTATTTCTATTTTAAAGAGATATCTTCCATAAATATTAGCATTATCAGAAGTCATCAACATCAATAAAGATCAACCACATCAACACCAACAAGTTTTCAACCAAATGATTAAGTTGAAGAAGTAGCTGCATAATCTATAACATTCAGTAGCTCATTTCAAAATTTGCAGCTAACAATGAATCTGCAAGCATTATGAACCTGTGAATACTCCAGAAGCATTCCAAACCTGCAGAAAATAAATACATTAATACCAAAAGGTATGTGCTATAAGGTATGTATAAATGATTTTAAGTTAATTTTCATTAAAGAAAACAATAGATTTATGAGCTCATCGAATCCTTGTGATACACTTTTTTAAATGATGATTGAAACCATGACCAACCCTATTCTTTCACTAATACTCATATCCCATTCTACCACATCGAAAATCTCTTCTACTGCATACGAATATTTTAAACCACCTAGTTTTTAACGGTATAGAAAAGTGAGATTGCGGATCACGGGGAATCATTAAGGAAGAGTTTTATCGAAAGTCAACCACTACCCTAACAACCTATTTCTCTCCAATTCGGCCACCATTGAACCATTCCATCTCATCGCTCACTCCTTCACCCGTCCATGTCAAAAGAGACAATTCATGAGCAAAAATTCCTTGTAACCATCGAAGTTATTGTCTGGTATACGAAAAATGGATTTAAATTTCTTCAAGCCTACCCACGAGTATGAGATCAATTGCATAGGGAAGGATAGCTTAATTTCGTTGAAAAATTTGATGGGTATGAAGTCAAAGTTACTAGGCCAAAATTGGGGATATAAAGTTGATAATTATAGAGTCTCTAGTGGCAGAGGCGATAGGATTTCCCAGGAATGGTGAGAGTTGGTTCAAAAATCAAAAGATCAAAGATAAAGAATGGAAAATCTTCCTCCATAATCCAAGTATGGACACTTCAATCTTCAAGAAAGGAATACAATTGATTTCATGTAAGTCTAAATGGAGGAATATTTTGTTAGTTATATATAAATTCTTGACTTGTGAAGGTCGATATGGTACAATCTTCTTTTACCATACTCGGCTCTTGATGCATTTCATTGAAGGGAACAAGTTAAATTTTCCATACTGTAGCACCCTCCTCCCACATTTTCCCAAGCTTACAGGTCCAACGGGGTAAATATGTGATGAAGAGTCACTATGATATGACTCAACCTTTTATATCACCTTAAGGAAGTGGAATTTACAAAACCAAACCTTATTGACTTCCATCAGGTTCTACAAGGTCCCAAGGGATAAATTAACCTTCTAGGTTCTGTTGTGGCCAACAACAACCGCCCTTCTTATTTAGTTTGATCACTAATACTAAATAAGTGGGGACCCTTATTCAAAAAATTAAAAAAAATTGATTAACGCTTGTATTTCCTTTTTCAATAAAACTTACTATCATAAACTTAGGAGAATACCCTCGAAAAATCTAAAAAGACCTAAGTTTTATGATAAGTTAGAATAAAATCACTCCTTAAGAAACGTCGCATCGCAAAAAGGGTAACAGATGCCTTCTTACAAGCGGAATTCTAAGATTGCAAAATCGCGATGCGAAACTATGCACTAAAAACATTCATCACATCGCATGCCTCAAAACATCACTTACGTTGAAATGCCTTAAACCATCGATATGCGATGGCACATATCGCAAATCGCATTTCGTAGAAAACACATTAACGGATGATTGTCATACGCTACGAACTAGCGATATTGCGATTCAGCGATCTGCGATAGTGCGAAGAAAATCACAAAATCGCCTTATTGTAGATCTTTAGGGCTCGGTGTTCGAAAAACTTTTTCCATAAACCGATGCTCGATTATGCACGTTAAATGTTAATCAATGAGTTAGTTGGCAATCATTAATGAAATATGGTTTTGATCTGATTGAAGAGCCATTTCACGTAAGGTGGCATATTTTTATATGTTTTCCGCATTTAAAGTTTTCCTGTCACCTTTTTCTTATCATTTGTAAACTGCAGGAGCGAAGAGCAAAGAAGTATACATAGCAGTGTTCAGAATATCAGGGGAAAGAAGGGTAAAGCTCCGAGTTCTGAAGACAAAGAAATGACGCCGTTATACACAGACACCACCTGCAACAAAGATGTTGGTATTACTACTTGGGAAGGCATGTACAGTCTACTCAAGGAAGAAAATCCCAAGGTAATGGAGGTTACGGCTACTGCAGGCTCACATGGGTCTTCCGAGGCATCTATTACAGAACTAGCATGTTCGTTCTTGCACCGAATAGCAGCAAGGCCCAAAATTCTTCCATACACGGACATGGTTAAATGGGTACTGGATAGTGCTGATGTCACAAACAGACAATTTAAGACTCAAGGTAAAGAACTCACGGAGTCGTTATTTCCACAAAATTCAAGCTTTATATCCTCTAACAAAAAGTGTGCAAGAGGCAGAAAATTGCACCAGGGAAGCACGGATCGAGAAACAGAGGCAGTTTCCGATGCGCGATTAGCGCCTAGTGCTAATCATGCATCGCCAGGCAAAACCCCTCGAGATGGAAAGCCTCTAATCGCTCAGTCGCCTGTAAGCCTAGAAATTTGTAGGAAAAAATGCTAAAGGTAAAAGGCAAAACTTGAACTCTAAAACCAGTAGTATTTATCAGGGATATTCTCAAGTGGTATCTAGATATGTACAACAACTGTAGACAAGCTGTAGACACAAGGCTCAAGAAAGGGCAGAATCCATCAAAAGGTTAACCAAGTTGAATTGGGATTCTTACTGGGCGTACTTGGTAAAACCACACAACCAGTGCATGACTCTTAAATGTATCATCAATTTTGCCGAAAAGATTGTGCCAGCTCTTTCCGATTCTGTTTTCGTAGGACAGCTAAAGTCAGAAGTCGGCTAGCCAACTCTCCTAATGCTGAACGCTTGCGATTACAAGGAACAAATACACAGATAGTTAGTTGTTAGTTTTAGTTTTAGATTCAATTTTAGTTTTAATTTTGCTTTATTTTTGCCTGAAATGAGGACAGTCATTTAAACCACATCCTACGTTTTTGTAATAAATTATTTTTAGATTTAGTTAGTAGTATTTAAACCCTTCTCATGCATTTAGAGAAGGGTCCTAAAATATGTCAAAAACTTGTCCTCAGAACATGCCCTTTTGCACCCTTCGAGGAGGTTTTGATGAATGAATGGAACAGGATTTATTGATATCTGCGTTTAATATCTACTACTGATGTTTCACTTTTGTACTCTTAGTGGATGTTGGATTAAGAAGAGATGAATCATTATTGCTTGAAGCTCATGAGTAGAACTAGTTATAAATGGTACTTTTATCTCTTAACTATTTATGCCTATGTGTTAAAGTGATATTCATGTTCATTTATTTATGTATGAATGCATGAATGCTTGAGTTATCATTTGGCACTTATGTACGGTGATAGCTATTTATTTATGCTTAATATATGAGTAGCTTATTATGCGATATGTTTTCACAATTGTTTCGTCTAACTTTTTATACGAAATGGTTTATTTTTATTGAATTCTTTTCTCATAGCAGTTGAATGATCTTTATTACCAATTGTTATTTGAAATCATTTTAGATCGCGTAACGGAAATATCACATCCCGGGTTAGTTTAGAATTTAGATATTTTTGTTTATTAGAATACAATTGCATGTTGTTAGATTAGATTTAGAATAAAAGCATTTCACTTAGGAACTATTAGAAAGGAAATATCAATTCTCAACACACACACACATATATTGGGAAACTGGTCCCATATCCCTAGTCGAACCCACTATACCAAACAGAAAAGGAGCTGCTAACCAAGGTCCGGACCGGGTGGGTATCCCCCTTGTTGTAGACCCAAATTTTGGGGCTTCAACATATTTAGTGCTAGAAGGAGGGCCTCGAACTGTGAATGGAAAATAAGTCTAAATCTAAATACCATTCTGAGAGTAAATTGCCCTCACCATCTCCCCCGACTTCTCCATCGCATTTAGAATCTTTAAATCTTGAGCAAGAAGTCCAAAAAACAACAACCACTGCCACAAACCCTGACATTTCAGAGAAATCTACTATTGAACCTCTTGAAGTGGAATCTTTGATTCATAAACTTCAGCGATTTTCTATATCACCTCAAAGATCTGATAAATCTCAAGGCAGTGTGACTTCGCAATATAACCCTGCTCATCCTCTCACTAGATTAAAGAGCGAAAATTTTGGTATTGAGCCAATTGAGTTACCTCTACCTACAAGGAAGAGAGCAAGGAAATCACCTAAAGGGTCTGATAGCGAGACTCTTTTGTCATTATCATCCATCTCAACCTCTCCACCGTGAAGTCAACCATCCACCCCTCCACTTCAGATTATTGTTCACCAGTCCACTGGAACTTCAACATCTCCTTCTCAATCCTCTGGAACTGTAATATCCTCATCTTCCCAACTACAGGGATCATCTTCTACGCTTTCCTCTGTTAGTAGTTCAGCGATGGCCCAATCTCCATGGAATAACCTAGGGGCAGTCTTAATGCCTGCGCCCTTGAGTCAAATACCGGCCCATCCTGAAAAATGGCTGCCTAAGTTTAATCCTGAAGCAGGCATGCTAGCGGAAGAACATATAAACAACTTTATGTTATCTATAAATCTCAATGGAGTTACTAATGTAGACGTTGTCATCCGACTCTTTCCTTACACTTTGCAAGGAGTAGCCAGATCATGGTATTTCTCATTACCATCCGGATCTATCACTAGTTGGGATATCTTCTAGGAACAATTCTTGACTAAGTTCGTGACGACAGGTCTACAACAACACTGATCAATGACTTGTCTAACCTTAGGGCTGAGTCAAAAGAACTTATCAAATATTTTAATTCACGTTTCAATAAAATGTTGAAGAAAATTCCTACTGCTTCCAAGCCTAGCGAAGAAGTGCAAAGTGAATGGTACATCTCTGCTTTACCATCAAGCATAGCAATCTTCGTTGATAGGGCTAACAAAACAACTTTAGCTGACAATACGAAGGAAGCAATAGTGGTAGAGAAATGTATCATAGCCTTAGAAAAGAAAAACACTGTAGATGAATGAAAATCTAAGAAGGTTACTTTTAAGGAATATCCCAAGAAAAAACAATCGAAAGATCCATTCAATTTAGAAGGATTGTAGAAAGTTTTGAAAACCATGTCTAACGAAATGGTTGATATTAAGAAACAAGTAGCAAAGACTTCTTCTAAAAAGCTGTACAAGCCTTATAGAAGAAATCCTTCGACTGATTCAAAGCCTCCCAATGCTATCACAAGTGCTGAATCAGAAGAAGAAGAAGAAGAAGAAATTGCTACTGAAGAGCCTACCGATGAAGAAGAAGTTGTAGAGGTACAAGGTATGTCGGATTTCATCCTCTTAGATGAATAGGATCAAGAGGCGTCCCCGGTTAGTACTCGAAGTAGAAATCAACTTGATCCTCCTCAACCTACTCCTAAGCCAAAGAGTGCAAGCTCAATGCCTAAGGATAAAGTCGCAGCCAAGAAAACGACACCCAAAGCGACTCAAACAAGCCCAGTCCAAACAGATTCACCAACTCCATCTAAAACATTGATTGTTTCGGATGAAATGGAGTATAATATCATAGAAGACATGAAGAAGACTAGGGCTAACATCACTTTTTATGAATTGAGCAAGTTAAAACATCAACAAAAGGTACTTTTGAAAGAATTACATGCTGTACTAGTTGCACCTCTGCCCGCCGCTGTAATCTCTCAAGATTCCCATGAGATGGGAAGACCTCCAACTAATGTGATTAATAAAGTTGATCCAAATGATATCACTTTAATTGGAGGAAGGTCGAGATCTCATACTTCTCCATTTCTTCTTACTTATGAAGTTTTCAACAAAAAATTGCATAATTGCTTAGTGGATTCTGGAGTGTCATCTAATATCTTACCAAAGTCAATATGTGCAAAGTTGAACGTTCAACCTCAAAAATCTGTTGTGCGCATAGTTCAGCTGGATCGGTCGTAAGTTGAAGTGATCAGCAAATTAAATCAGGTTACCATAAGGCTGTCATCTAATCCAAAGGTATGTCAAGTTATCGACATTTTAGTTGCCGACATTCCAGAATTTTATGGCTTAATTCTTAGCAGAGATTGGTAAGAAAAACTTCATGGATACTTTGCAACCGATTGGTCACACATGTGGCTCCCTTACAATGGTAAACCAAATCAGATAAAGGTTGAGCGAGAAAGACATCAGAAATACATAGTAACAGAATTGGAAGGAGAAAATGAACCGGTAGCATACAACAATAATATTATTGGCAACTATTCTATTGATTCTTTCTTAGGAAATTTCAATGCTCATACTTCACCTTACTTAGAACATTCTGTTTTATCTCAAGTAGAAAATTTTTCTCAAACAGATAGTTCTAAATGTATTAATTTTTTAGATAGTCATGTAAATAAATCTTTATTTTGGAAGTTATTTTTTGACGATTCCAAGTCTAACGAAGGAGCAGGAGCAAGATGCGTACTAATCAGTCTAGAGGGAAACAAAGCTATGCTAACTTGTAGACTCGAGTTTGATTGCACCAATAATACTGCAGAATACAAGGCTTTAGTCCAAGGATTATACAAAGCAATCAGATTAGACATCAAATATCTACAAGTCTTCGGAGATTATGAAATTGTAATCAGACAGGTACGTAATACTATACATTGTTTATCAGGTCATTTAAAGCATTACCAATCTTTAGTTAAAGATTTGACTGAACATTTCATAGCATTCAATATTTCATCAATTCCCAGACTCCAGAATGCTAGTGCTGACCTCTTAGCTAACGTAGCTTCCAAGTCATTCCCCCAGAAGACTATAGCCCTGATAGATTTTCAATCGAATTAATCTTTAGACCCTCGATTCCTGATAACTTTACCAATTGGATAATTTTCAACGATGATCCTGATATTGTAAGCTTCCTAACATCTGAGGGATCTTACACCAATTAGATAATCGATGAGGACCAACATGAAAGACAACTGCAACAAGATAGCACTAATAATGCTATGCCAAAGTCAGTAGTCAAATTAGAAAACCTATGTGATTTGAAAGATCGATTCAAGAGATCTACCAATTCAAAACTTCAAAGTTCAACTCTAAACTATGAATTAGTAAATCTAGGAACTGATACCAAGCCATAGAATGTCAGCCTAGGCCTTGGCCTAGCTCCTGAAGAAAAATTAGCGTATGTTCGTCTCTTGAAACAATACAAAAGTGTCTTTGTTTGGAACTACGATGAACTCAAGACTTATGACACTTCTATCATCCAACATACTATCCCAATGATAAACGATGAAAAACTTGTCCAGCAAAAGCGGAGAAAGATCCATCCTAATCTAGAAAACCAGATCAAATCTGAGCTCAATAAGTTATTGAAAGCTAAAATCATTTTTCCCGTTCGACATTCTAAATGGGTTTCCAACATGGTTCCTGTTAGAAAGAAGAACATAAACATTAGAATTTGCATTGACTTTCGAAATCTTAACAAAGTCTGCCAAAAAGATAATTTTCCTTTGCCTCCCATGGAGCAAATATTGCATGCAGTTGCAGGATCAGAATTAATGTCCTTCTTGGATGGTTTCTCTGGCTACAACCAAGTGTTGGTCCATCTCGATGATCAATTAAAGACCACGTTAAGAACTAAATGGGGCACTTATGCATATCAAAAGATGCCTTTTGGTCTGATCAACGCTGGTGCCACATTTCAAAGGGTCGTGGACATCGCATTTAAGGATTAGTAACAAATCAGTAGTAATCTACTTGGATGATATAACTATATATTCCAAGAAGCGAGGCAATCATCTCAGAGATTTAAAATAGATCTTCCAATGTTGTCAAAGGTATGGAATTTCACTTAACCCAAAAAAGTCCTTTTTTTGCATTAAGTGAAGGAAAACTTCTTGGATTCATAGTGTCAAAATCTGGAATCCATATTGATCCTGACAGATTCAAGGAGATTTCCGAAATACCCCTACCTCACAACAAGAAAGCTATGCAATCTTTCCTTGGCCAGATTAATTTTGTAAAGAGATTGGTTCCAGATTTTTCAAGGATTGTATCTCCTTTACAAGCAATGATTAAAAAGAACTCAATCTTCAAATGGGGCCAAGACGAATATGAAGCATTCAATCTGATCAAACAAGCAATTGTTAACGCTCCATCTTTAGCAACTCCAAAATTTTCAAATCCTTTCATTTTATATACATTTGCCTCTGATAGATCATATGTTGCGATACTCATTCAAGCAAATCAAGACAAGGCAGAAGCCCCAATTGCTTTTTTCAGTTCAAATCTACAGGGGGCCGAGTTAAATTATTCAGACGTAGAGAAACAAGCTTATGCTGTTTTCAAAGCAATTAAATATTTCAGACCCTTTCTGCTTAAAACCCATACAAAAATCATAGTACCGTTTCCAACGGTAAGAAATCTCTTAGTACAGAGAGATGTGGGTGAGAAAATAGCTAATTGGGTTACTACCTTACAAGAATACGACGTAGAAATCAAACCAGCAAGTATTGTAAAAGGTCAAGGCTTTTGCAAAATGCTGGCTGGACCATCGCTTATTTCTGAAATACCATCTGCAGAGATAAAAATGTACGAGGTAAGCCTAAAAGATGTTGAATCATTATACGCTGATATCATATCTAAAGAACGGATATGCTCCTTCAAACCTCGATTATACCAAGAAAAAATCTCTAAGGTTGAAGGCTAAGCAATATCAGCTCGTGAACGATGTGCTTTTTAGAATGAATTATGATTATGTTCTCCTTAGATGTCTTGAGAAATCTGAAGCTGAAAAGGTGTTGCAAGAACTCCATGATGGACCAGCAGGTGGACATTATGTTGGAGATGCTACTGCACATAAAATCCTCCGCGCAGACTATTACTGGCCCACACTATTCAAAGACGTGCATAGCTACGTAAGGAAATGTCAAGTTTGTCAAATTGCTGCTGGGAGACAAAAGAAACCATCACTGCCTTTGCAACTAGTCAACATTGAACATAATTTTGATCAATGGGGATTGGATATAATAGGTGAGATCGTTCCTCACTCTTCTAAACAACATAGGTATATCCTTACAGCTACAAATTATTTAACTAAATGGGTAGAAGCAGTTCCTCTCAAGATAGCTAATGCTAAACACATCTTTGATTTCATAGATTAGTTCATAATCACCAGAGTTGGTTTACCTTCTGCTTTAATGTTTGATAATGCATTGTATTTTTTTGGCAATGCTATCACTCAATTTGCACTCAAAAGAGGTTTTAAGCTTAAATACTCTGCCAATTATTACCCACAGGGGAATGGGTTAGCTGAATCTATGAATACAAACTTAATCAGAATCATTAAGCGAACCATTGATCAAACTCACAAAATTGGCACAAGTCTTTAACATATGCTTTATGGGCAGATCGAATAACGCAGAAAGCCTCCAATGGCACTTCTCCCTTTAATTTAGTTTATGGGAAAGAATTGGTTCTTCCAACTTATCTAGCAATTCCCTCTTTGGCCTTAGTTCAATATATTGATGAAGCACCAACTTCTTCCTTACAACTAAGGCAACTGGAAATACTTAAGCTAGAAGAGCAATGAGAACAGGCTAAAATAACTCATGCTCATCATCAAGCATTAGTAAAAGCTTCTTTTGATTCAAACATGATATTCAGAAAGGACTTTCTGATGGGAGATCTAGTTTTAAAATGGGACAAGGCTCATGAGGAAAAGGGAAAACATACGAAATTTCAATGAATGTGGCTTGGCCCTTTCCAAATTGCAGAAGTCATAGGTCCATCTACTTTTATGTTATAGGATTTAACAGGAAAAAGAGAGTCTTTACCTGTTAACGGACAGATCCTCAAAAAATACTTTCCATAGGAGAACATTCTTCTATTTTTTGTAGATTAGTTTTTCCTTTATTTTCATAATAAAACCAGTTGTAAATGGTCACATTTGGAATTCACGAAAAAGACAAGTATTTCTTTTAGATTTTGTCTTTTCACTTGTATAAATAGAATTGTTTTAGAAAATTTGTCATTATTATTGAAAGACACAGTCAAAGGTTATAAGCCAGAAAATGATACTAGTTTCAACCTTGTAAATTTTGATAAAAAGCGACCTTTAGTGGGAAATTGTTTTATATCAGTCCAATGAAAGGTATCAATAACAAAACAAAGATTCACTGTAAAAAAGCTCTTTCCAAAAAATCTACCATTGTTGTCCAAAGCTATTCTTAAGGAAACAATGACTTCCTCCCCACCTAGAGAATTACGAGCTTCAAGGAATAATCCAATGATACACTTTAACTTAAAGAAAAAGAGGTCTCATCACGAGCCGACTTATCATGATCATAGATATTATAGCTTGCTGACTTTGCCAAAACTGCATACCATAACAGGGCAATGACTCAAGATTGTTGAAATCAAAAGACAAGGGGTCTCATCACGAGCCAGCTTGTTCAACAAAGTTATAAATCAAGTGAGTGGCACTGTCATACTTTGGCTACCAAACCAAGGAATTGTTCTTTAAGGATTAAAAGAAAATGAAAGCAATAAGTGTGGATATGGATTTCTCTTTGAAAATTGTATATTTCTCCAAGTGGGATACAGGATCATTGTTGGGTAACAGGTAACCCTGTCGAGGCTATAAAAGTCTGCTGGCAGCAGAGGATCTACCTACGACAAATGAGCAAATTTAAAACTGATTTACAGAGAAGGCTTTGTTTTTATCTTTATAAACCAAGTAGTGGTTGATGTAGATACAATGACTAGCTTGAGGAAGTAAATAACCAAAGTTAACATAGAAGAAAAAAACTATCATAGACAGCTAAAAGCATAATGTACTTTATCTTTCTATAATAAAGTTCGAATTTCTAGAAAGATTTTTGTTTTGGAAGTTTAGAAAATTCAAAAGAAAAGCAAAGATAATTGGTTCTTCCAAGTGAATCACCAATTGTTGTGGCCAGCAACAACCCCCCTTCTTATTTAGTTTTATCACTAATACTAAATAAGTGGGGACCCTTATTCAAAAAATTAAAAAAAATTGATTAACGCTTGTATTTCCTTTTTAATGAAACTTACTATCATAAACTTAGGAGAATACCCTCGAAAAATCTAAAAAGACCTAAGTTTTATGATAAGTTAGAATAAAATCACTCCTTAAGAAACGTCGCATCGCAAAAAGGGTAATGGATGCCTTCCTACAAGCGGAATTCTAAGATTGCGAAATTGCGATGCGAAACTACGCACTAAAAACATTCATCGCATCGCATGCCTCAAACATCACTTACGCTGAAATGCCTTAAAACACTGATATGCGATGGCGCATATCGCAAATCGCATTTCACAGAAAACAAATTAACGGATGATTGTCATACGCTACGAACTAGCGATATTGCGATTCCGCGATCTGCGATAGTGCGAAGCAAATCACAAAATCGCCTTATCGCAGATCTTCAGGGCTCGTTGTTCGAAAAAGATTTTTCCATAAACCGATGCCCAGTTATGCGCGTTAAATGTTAATCAATGAGTTAGTTGGTAATCATTAATGAAATATGGTTTTGATCTGATCGAAGACCCATTTCACGTAAGGTGGTATATTTTATATGTTTTCCGCATTTAACGTTTTCCCGTCACCTTTTTCTTATCATTTGTAAACTAAAAAAGCGAAGAGCAAAGAAGTATACATAGCAGTGTTCAGAATATCAGGGGAAAGAAGGGTAAAGCTCTGAGTTCTGAAGACAAAGAAATGACGTCGTTATACACAGACACCACCTATAACAAAAATGCCGATATTACTACTTGGGAAGGCATGTACAGTCTACTCAAGGAAGAAAATCCCAAGGTAATGGAGGTTACGACTACTGCAGGCTCACATGGGTCTTCCGAGGCATCTATTACAGAACTAGCATGTTCATTCTTGCACCGGATAGCAGCAAGGTCCAAAATTCTTCCATACACAGACATGGTTAAATGGGTACTAGATAGTGCTGATGTCACAAACAGACAATTTAAGACTCAGGGTCAAGAACTCACAGAGTTGTTATTTCCACAAAATTTAAGCTTTATATCCTCTAACAAAAAGCGTGCAAGAGGCAAAAAATCACACCAGGGAAGGCCGAATCGAGAAATAGAGGTAGTTTCTCGAGGGGTTTTGCATCGCCAAGAAAAACCCCTCGAGATGGAAAGCCTCTAATCGCTCAGTCACCTGTAAGCCCAGAAATTTGTAGGAAAAAACGCTAAAGGTAAAGGCAAAACTTGAACTCTAAAACCAGTAGTATTTATCAAGGATATTCTCAAGTGGTATGTAGATATGTACAGCAACTGCAAACAAGCTGGAGACGGAAGGCTCAAGAAAGGGCAAAATCCATCAAAAGGTTAACCAAGTTGAATTGGGATTCTTACTGGGTGTACTTGGTAAAACCACATAGCCAGTGCATGAATCTCAAATGTATCATCAATTCTACCAAAAAGATGATACCAACTCTTGCTGATTCCGTTTTCGCAGGACAGCTAAAGTCGGAAGTTGGCCAGCCAAATCTCCTCAAGTAAATGTTGAATGCTTGTGATTACAAGGAACAGATACACAGATAGTTAGTTGTTAGTTTTAGTTTTAATTTTGCTTTATTTTTGCTTGAAATGAGGACGGTCATTTAAACCACATCCTAAATTTTTGTAATAAATTATTTTTAGATTTAGTTAGTAGTATTTAAACCCTTCTCATGCATTTAGAGAAGGGTCCTGAAATTTGTCAAAAATTTGTCCTTAGAACATGCAACTTTTGCACCCGCCGAGGAGGTTTTGATGAATGAATGGAACAAGATTTATTGATATCTGCGTTTAATATCTACTACTGATGTTGTACTTTTGTACTCTTAGTGGATGTTGGATTAAGAAGAGATAAATCATTATTGCTTGAAGCTCATGAGTAGAACTAGTTATAAATGGTACTTTTATCTCTTAACTATTTATGCCTATGTGTTAAAGTGATATTCATGTTCAGTTATTTATGTATGAATGCATGAATGCTTGAGTTATCATTTGGCACTTCTGTACGGTGATAGCTATTTATTTATGCTTAATATATGAGTAGCTTATTATGCGATATGTTTTCACAATTGTTTCGTCTAACTTTTTATACGAAATGGTTTATTTTTATTGAATTCTTTTCTGATAGCAGTTGAATGATCTTTATTACTAATTGTTATTTGAAATCATTTTAGATCGCGTAACGGAAAGATCACATCCTGGGTTAGTTTAGAATTTAGATATTTTTGTTTATTAGAATACAATTTCATGTTGTTAGATTAGATTTAGAATAAAAGCATTTCACTTAGGAACTATTAGAAAGGAAATATCAATTCTCAACATACACACATATATTGGGAAACTAGTTCCATATCCCAAGTCGGACCCACTATACCAAACGGAAAAGGAGCTTCTAACCAAGGTCTGGACTAGGTGGGTATCCCCCTTGTTGTAGACTCGATTTTCGGGGCTTCAACAGGTTCCCAAACTTTTAGTTAAGGTTCTTTTTTACTGATATGGACCCTTAGATGTTGTTATAACACTACTTGATTTTGACTACAACTCTCCAGTCACATGCACAATCCTGCAAGGGAGCGACTGCAGTGTTTTTACTCAGTTCCGTGCCAATGAATGCGAGATCAAAGCCACCTTTTCATGGCTAGGATCTAGACCTATGCCTAGAACTTAATGAAAATCTTGGAAATAATAAATGACATAGGGAAAAATCCTTCCATACAAAACTTATACAAGAACTTGACCTCACCAGGTTTAACCATGACAAATATTCTGTAAAACACATCATGAACGTATAATGTACATGTCATAAATACACATCTAAACATACGTGTTTCATACTTATCTAAGAATCGTCAAGAAGGTTTGATGCCTGCTTATAACCAACATATAATCCATGCTTGTAACCAACATATAACCAAAGAAATGTCAATGATAGAACAACCATTAAAGCCACATAATCGAAAGCACATTTACTCATAAAATACAAGAGGAAAATAACTCTTATTAACATATGCAAGTCCAACCAAGTCAGGGGACTTCCATGTACCACCCGACCATAGATTGGGCTGAACTAAACCTCTCTTCCAACCAATCACCCCATGCCATATTCCAAGCGTGAATGTGGGATATCATGGAATAAACCGAATAAATCCAAACCGGGGCTTCTAGAGGCCCCTCAACCAGTGATTCCACCTCATGACCGGACATCACTAACCATCACCAGATCGGTCTCTAACCAAGTTATCTAGGGATTTAGAGCATTTGTTCCAACTTGGATTATAGGACTAGTATCTCAACCCACAATTGTCACTGGCCTCCGGAGAATTTGTCCAATCAAGGCTTCTAAGACTAGTAATTCAACCCACCAAGGGATCCAAAGTGTTTTTCCAACCAAGGCTTATAAGACTATTAACTCAACCCAAGCTATTACAGGGCTTCTAGAGTGTTTGTCCAACCAAGGCCAAGAACTAATAACTCAACCCAAATCCATAAGGAACATGAGAATTAATACAAAAACAAAAGGGAAAACCCACAACACCATGGCTATCTGAGAAATGGAAAGGTTAGGCAAAACCATTGTCAATCCAAGAAATCCTCCATGCTAATGACGAACTATTACCAAATAACCACATGCATATGCCATGCATGCAAAAATAGCAATGAAATCATACATGCAACTTGGTACTTACAAAGCAAACCCATTGTAGCTACTGACCCTGTTGTTCCATTTAGCTTTCCCACTTTTCCTTTGCCTTCTTGCTCCAAATCCAAGTGTGCACAAAATCCTCCAAGAGTGATCCAAGAAACTCTAAGTGTGCAAGAGTATGAGAGAGAGAATAGAGAGAAAGAGCTCTAAAACTCAATTGACAAAAAGTATTAAGTTGACAAAAGCAATGAACTGATCCTCCTCTGATTATTCATTTTCAATTATTTTCCTTTATTTTAGATTATCTTCCTTCATTTTCCTCCTCATGCAACCTGTGACCTTTCACCTTCCTTTTCTCCCATTTTCCATCATTTTCATAAATAAAATTCCAATTATAGCCACTTTTCCTTTGCCAATTTCCATAGCCATTAATTAGTCATGAGTGATTCCCATAACTATGTTTTTTCCCAACATTAAGCTTGGAATATGTGTCCCATGATCTTGGTTATTATTTTTTCTTTATTAACTTTATTGCATGGATTTTTAATTAAGTTTGTTGCAGAACCATCCCCCTTGGGGGAACACTATCCTCAATGTTCAATGACACTTATAAACCAACAAACACATGCTGCCTATGGAGGTTTATAACACAACTTGATGCAACATTTTCATCATATCCATTAGCTAAAATGTAACCAACATATCATGAACACCATACCACTTATTGGAGCTTTATAACACATCTTGATGCGATATTTACATACATATATATGCACATATAGACATAACCAAAAAACAACACCAAAATTAATCCGCTCAACCAATGAATACAGAAGGATACATAGTCGCATCTGATCATCCATCTCCCATGTAGCTTCATTGTGCTCAAAGTGCTTCCACTGCACTTTAACTTGCTCGATTCCAAAGCATGAGCATATTTCACTACAAAATGGAATGATTTTCCAGCTGGAATTCTCCTTCTGGTTCCACCTGCAATACAGGCCAATCAATAACATGATCAACATCTTTTACATACTTATTAAGTAATGAAACATGGAAAATATCATGGACTTCCATTGTCGGAGGTAATGCAAGTCTGTAGACCATTGGTCCAATCCTCTCAAGGATCTTGAAAGGCCTGCAATACAAAGGTGCTAACTTGGCACATGATCTAATCCTCATGTAGCTCTTATTGGGCTTGATGTGCGAGTAAACATGTTCCCCAACCTGAAAATCCTTCAATACCTTGTGCTGATATGCATAACTTTAATGTGTGTCTTATGTTGCCTTTAGATTCTGCTTGATAACCTACATTTCTTGTTCCATTTCTGTCAACATGTCTGGTCCTATTAATACCCTGTTCATTGGATCACTCCAATTGGTAAGAGAATTACAACTCTGCCCATAGAGTGCCTCAAACAAACTCATCCTCAGTGACTCTTGATACCCATTGTTGTATGAAAAATTCACCAATAGAAGATACTCTTGCCAATTTCACTGTTGATGCATAACATACATTCTCAACATGTCCTCCAAAATACTGTCGACCCTCTTTGTCCGTCCATCTATTTGCTACTGATAATTTGTGTTGAAGACTAAATGTATCCCTAAACCTGCAAACAATTCTTTCTAGAACCTAGAACTGAACTTAGCATCCTTGTCTGACACAATATTATTCGGTACACCATGAAACCACACTATATCTCTAATGAAGACCTATGCTACCTCACTAGCTAAGTTTGTAGACTTCACTATAATGAAGTGAGATACCTTAGTAAACTTGTCAACCAAAACCATGATGGAATCATGTTGTCTAGAGCTCCTCAACAAAAATTTAATAAAATCCATGGAAATGACCTCCCATTTCCACTCTGGAATCAGAATCAACTGTAGTAATCCACTTGGATGCTTACACTCTGCTTTTACATGTTGACAATACAAGCATCTCACAACAAACTCTACTACCTCTTTCTTCAAATTCGGCCAATGATAGAACTTATTCACAACTGTAAATGTCTTCTGATATATTGGATAACCTAAATACGAATTAGCATGAAATTCCCTCAATATAAGCTTCTTGAGATCACTATTGTCTGGCACATAGATCCTATCCCTAACTCTGACCAAACCATCTGCTGTGAGATGATAACCCACATCCCATTCACCTGTACCCTATTGTAACCTGTTCCTAAGTTCCCTATACCTATCATCCTGTTGTCCTACCTGCAATATCTGATCCTATAAATCTATCCCATAAGAAATCATAGCTACTATGTGATTTACCTATACCCTTATGCTAAGGGCATATGCAACCCTATTCTTTTTTCCCTTGATGTACATGATCTCAAAGTAAAACTCACTAATCGTAGCCAACCATGTAGCTTTCCTGGCATTCAAATTCAGTTGTTCAAACAAGTATCTCAATCCACTATGATCTCTCATCAATACAAACCTCCTACGAAGAAGATAATGTCTCCACATCTTCAATGCATGGATGATTGCCGCCAACTCAAGATCATGCATCACATAATTCTTCTCATGCTCATTCAATTTGCTTGATTCATAACATACTACATGTCCCTCCTACATCAGAACCCCACCAAGTCCTATCTTGCAAGCATCTGTACATACCACAAACTCTTTGTCCAGATCTTCGATCTTCAGAACTGGAGCATTTGTAAGAAACTACTTAAACTGCTCAAAACTAGATGCACATTATTATGTCCATTCAAATTTCTTACGTTTGCACTGCAAGGATGTGATGGGATAGGAAATCCATGAGAGTTTACTGATGAACCTCCTATAATAACCTTATAACCCCAAGAATGATCTAATCTCATCCACATTCCTAGGATTTGCCCATTCCATGACAACTCTTATCTTTTCTTGATCCACTGCTATGCCTTCTTTGGAAACAACATGTCCCAAGTAATGTACCTACATATGAAAGAAAATACATTTGCTAAGCTTGGCATACAACTGATGCTCTCTTAGCAATCTCAACACTGCTACTAAGTGTTCAACATGCTCTTCCTTATTCTTAGAATATATCAATATATCATCAATGAATACGATAAAAAACTTGTCTAGATAAGGATGCAATAAACTATTCATCAAACACATAAAAGTAGCTGGAGCATTAGTCAAACTGAAAGGAACTACAACAAACTCATAATTCCCATACCTGGCCCAGAAAGAAGGCTTGTAGATATCCTCTTCTTTGATGCATACCTTATGGTATCCCGATCTCATATCAATCTTTGAGAACACTGCTTCTCCCTTCAATTGGTCAAACAAGTCATCAATCCTCAACAACGGATGCCTATTCTTTATGGTTACCTTGTTCAGATTCCTGTAATCAATGAACAGCTTGAGAGTTCCATCCTTCTTCTTCACAAACAACACTGGTGCACCCCACGTCGATACACTTGGCCTGATGTATCCCTTGTCAAGCATTTCCTTCAACTACAACTTCAATTCTACTAACTCTGCTGTGCTCATCCTGTACGATGCCTTTGATGTTGGTGCTGTCACTGGTACCAACTCAATAGAAAATCTCACTTCCTTGTGAGGTGGAAAATATGAAATCTTTGCTGGGAATACATAATGGAACCACTGCAAAACCAGATACTTCTTCAAGACATCTGTATCCTCAACTTCCTTACCTTGTCACTAGAAATATGTACTGGAAACAATACACATCCTTTTCTATGACTATGCTTGGCTTGCATAACCGTAACCATTATTAGTGATGTAGCTTTCTTCTTACTTCGAAAAATTCTTTGTTCTCCATTTTCATCCAAGCATTCAATATCCTTATCATAACAATCCACCTTAGTCCTGTGAAGATATAGCCAATCCATACCCAAAAGCAATGTATGATCCCTGTTAGTGTCATGCTTACACCTTCATTTCAAGTCAATGATGGTAGTCTATCTTTTTGCAAGTCATAAATCATGTAAAGGGGGGTGTTGTATTCATTATAAGGTTTTATAAGCCTAATGAAATGTGTCATTAAATCTCTTTTACCTAATCCTAAGTCTATGCAAAATTTCTCTTAGTGATTTGACATATAGCAAAAAATCGGGTGGCACTATGGAATGTTTTCGCAGCACTTTTCAAGAAAATTTAAAACTTGATTTCTGACCCATTAAGTCATCCTTTTTGCACGCTCAAGTGGTGGTTTGTAAAATAATTGTCCTCCTTCTGCATGATGTGACATTTTCTAGCATTTTGGATCCAATTTGAGTCATTTTATATCAAGCCCTAGTTTTGCCTTGTTTAGCTGTTTTTCAGTGCAAAAAGGGTGCTAGTTGTCTTGCAGTCCTTTGAGGGTATTTCAAGGCCAGTGAAGGTGTTTCAGGCCTTGGAGCTTGGAAAAATGGGCCGGTTTGGCCACCTAAAGAGGTTCGAAGCTGATGGCATGTACTTCGAAGTGTACCCTAAAATGCATGATATTTTCATAAGTGTAGGTTGGGAACTGATCTTTCAACCTTTTAATGGGTACAACCTTAGCTGGTGCCATGATTTTATCTTCTCTTTTGATGGAAATACAACTAGAATTAGGAAATTATAGTTCCCTGTCACAAAAGAGTCGATTGCTGAAGCAACAGGTTTTCCAACAGAAGGTGAAAGGTGGTTCAAGATGCAAAGGTTGTTGAATGTGGATTTAAATTTATTTTTTAAATAAGACTGTCAAAATCAAGACTGGGATGCAGGGGTCCTCCAAAGAAAACAGAAACCTCAATGGGCTACTGCACTCATAACTTTCCAGCTTTTCTTCACCTGTGAAGGCAGGTTTTCCAAAGCTTACCTATATCACATGAGGTTTCTTTGTCACTTAGGAAAATGAATTTTCCATATTTCCTATATTAGAATTTGTTGAAAATGTGTACTAAGGTAAGGAAGAGACTTGTGTTACAAACCCACAATATTTGTCATCACAGTCTCATTAATATTTTATATACTCATGAGTTGAATAATAAAGTAGAACAATTGAGGCAAATAATGAAAAGTAACCCAAACCCACTTGTACCTAGAAGATCAAAAAGGGGCCAAAACAGAGTTACTTCTCAAGTTGTAGCTCATGAGACCAAAGGAGAATCTATCCAACCCCAGGTTGGAAAACATGAGGAGGTCCCTATGAATATGCTAGAGGTTGCGGTTTATGAAGGGAGGACTAGAATCCAAAGACACCAACAAAAAATTATAATAGGGGAGGAAGAAATAAAACAAAAAATCTCAAAGAGAAAACAAAATAAAAAGAAAGTTGAAACAGAGGATGAGGAAGTTACGACAAAGGTTAGGGTTTAGGGGAAAATACCTCACACTCATCCCACTAATAAACTGAGGTTGAATTTCAAAGCTAGAATGAATTCTAAGTTCAAAGAAACAATTGTCATCCTTGATGAAGAAGAAAACACAAAGAAGACTCAAAATAGTAGAAAAAGATAAAGAAAAATAGAGTACGATGAGAAGAACAAAGGAAAAACCCTAAAAGATGACAAAAGTACACAAAAACTTGCTAGAAGGTTGAAAAGGAGTCAAGATAAGCTAGATATCCTTTCTCAAGTTGCGGAGGAGATAGGGAAGTGATCAGTTGACTGTAGGGGTAGAGTATAGTATAAACTCTAATTTTTGTTATAGTAAACCCTAATTTCATTGCACCAAACCCTAATAGATATTTAACATTTTGTTTTACCCATGGTTAATCGACAAGAAATAATTATTTTGAGTATACTGTGGTAAGATATCAGATATTTTTGTGGCCTAAGGAGTACAAGTCAACATGAGGAAAGTAAATAGCAAAGAAGGCAGACAATTACACAGTTTTGGCATCATTTCTAGGTTCATGCATTAATTGTCTACAAGGAGGGAATACAAGTTTAGCTTTAGAGATCAAGATTGTAAAGCAACAGAACATTCTATATCTTATCTTGCAGCAGACAACTCACTATTCTTCAAGGATACTGGCAGCGAGAGTGTATAACAACCTTGTACTTTGTTTTGACTAGGGATTATGTACAAGATTAGGGATCCGAATAACTTAGATGATGGGGTTTCTATAATTTTTGTAAATTAAACTCTCAAATATTATGTAAAATATTTTGTATTTATTGCTACGATAACACAAAGAGCTTATCTCCTTTATATTTTCTATACATTTCATCAAGAATATTGTTATGAAACCAGCTCAAGAAAAGATAGAAAAGATAGATCAACGCCTTAGAATTCAGCCTCTTCGAGGGGGCAACCTCCTTTACATTAAATAAATGAACAATTCTTGGATGATACAAATTAAAAGACCTCCTTTCTATATATAGGAGTCTAAGGGGTCATAACATAATCAGAGCCTACATAACAATAATAATGTAAGGGCACCATAATAATAATAGTGGGCTTCTATGGGGCACAATAGTAACAATATGGGCACAATAGGGGCACAACAATATTAATAAGGGGTACACTACAATAGTAATGGGGTAATCACTAGTATTATGGGGACCCAACATTAACGAGATGGGATTTCTCCTTATCAAAGCTCTCCTTATCAGAAATCCTAAGCGCACGAGCATGGAACTGACCTAAGACATGGGAGAACCAAGTCTTTAGCGTTAGCAGAGCATGTAGAGAAGACCAAGCATCATGTTTGCATAGAGGAGGCCAAGGTGATTGCTAAGGTGGCGCAGTTCCATCACCAAAAATTTAGGGAAGCTATTGAAATTGAAAGAAGGCCTAACAATCTCAATGGAGATGATGGCTGGAAGATCAGTAGTTGTTGGATCCCTGCCCTTTCTTCTTAGTCTTGCCTTCTTTTCCCTACCTTCCACCCCCCCTCTTTTTTTTAACCTTTTCTTTCTTTTGAGATTTCCCGGATCCTTCTCTTTTGAGCCTTGTCTTTTCCATCCTCCTAGGGTTTTTCCTTGGGTTTTGTTGTTTTACTAATGGTCCTGTTCTTGACTGTCTTGTTTTTAAATTTTGTCGCTCTTTCTATCTATTTTTTCCTCGCCTTTTCTATTAGATGGCTTTCCTCCTTTTTTTTTTTACCATAAGATCAATATAAATTAAATCTATATTAATTCCAATAAATATTATTAAATCAATATCAATATTACTAAATCAATATTATTGAATCAATATTATTATTAATAATACTAATTCCACTAAATCGATATCATTAAAAAACCCCTTTCACTTTCCCTAGTGATAATAAATTTGATTTAATAACCTAATATTAATGTATAAATAAAATGAAATTTAATAACATTCTTATCCCTAGTAATTTAAGTGATTAAATAAATTAATAAGGAATTAAATTAATTAATTTAATAACAAAGAAAAAATTTCTAAACCCCCTTCACCATAAAACTATATTATTCAATAATTATGAAATAATATCAAATATTATTAATATATTATTAATTAATATTATTATTAATATTCTTAATTCCACTAAATCAATATTATTAAAATAACCCTTTTACTTACCCTAATGATATAAGTTATTTTAATACCTAAGGATAATTATAATAAATAATAAAATAACAGTACTTGTAAATTTAAATGATTAAATAAATCAAAAGGAATTAATAAATTAACTTAGTATGAGAAAATTTTTTTCTAAAAACCCCCCTTTGAGCTTATACCTCAATGATTTAAAATAAATACAATTAAAAAGTATAAGATATATTTAATAAGATATTAAAGTAATAAAATGGAATTACATTCTAATATTTAATATATAAAATTATTTATTATCTGTTGATTTTTAAACACTAAAATATTATCTAGTCATTTTTCTATATAGCTGTAGATGGTCAACCTAGCTGTTGGGAAGGTCTGCTCTCCCTATTTAATGTGCGGCCATGATTTGACTCCTCAATTTGTCTTGACGATGAACAACACTAGTTGGTTTGAAACGCGTCGACAAAGGTTTTCTACATGTGATTTACGCCGAAACTCTTCCTATAATTGTTATGGACCACAGAAGCCTCAATTCTACAAAAAAGAGAATGCACTTAGAGAGGATATCCATAGCCTGAATATTTTGTTGTAGGAGGCCAAAAGAGTCTAGTATGTATTGACCAATCAACAAAAGGAGAAAGAAGGTCGAATTGTAGAATTGGAAGGTGAAGTGGTTTCCATGTAGTAACAACTAGAGAAGAAGATTGTTCAGCTAAAAAAAGATGAGAGCACCAAGCTCTTGGACAATATGCTTTAGAGCCAAAGATCCCTAATGATAAGATCTAGTCCTAGATTTGGAGAGTCTAGCTCACACCTAAGCAAGAGAAACAACGAAAAACCAAAGAATCCTGCAACAAAGATTGCAACCAACAATAGCAGCAAGAAAGGAGAGAGAAAACAGATATATCAGCAACAACCAAGAAGATAACCAAGAGGAGCATTCAAATCTAGGATTTCATTCACTCCTAGGATTGATAGTAGTAGAATTCAGAGAAGGAGTCAAAACTCCTTTGCCCCATTGATGGACAAGATTGAGTGCTACATTTGTCACAACTTTTGACATGTGGAAACTATCTATAGAAGAAAAATGCACACTTCTATGTAGCAACTTGATCAACCAAGAAGAGGACCCGTATTTAGGTTTAGAAGTTCATTTAATGGTTATTGTTATGCTTGTAACCTACTTGTCTACAAGGCCATTAATTGAATATCTATCAAGAGGAGATGGAGATCCAACATGAGCAACAACAAATTAGGTCCTTTGGCCTCATATGTTAGACATTTGGAGTGTTATGTGTGCCATAATTTTGGGCACATGGTTAAAGATTGTGATATTTTCAGATTCTTCATGCCATGTAGTCAAAAGGAGCAACTAAATAAGAGGAGACCTGAAAGGAATATAAAGGAGAATGATCAAGCAAGAAAGAAACCCAGTACCATGTGACAGAGAAAGGAGGAGCAACTAGGAAAATGTGGTATAACTCTTTGCTCACATGATGAGGATGATAATCAATACATTGATAATGGACGTTCCCATCACATGTCATGAGATAGGAGAAGATTTTTCTTTCTGAAGAGAAACAAGAGTGGCCATGTTATTTTTGAAGGTAATAAACCAACGAGAGTGTTGGGGAAAGGAAAGGCCAACCTTGGTGAAAAGAGGACCAACGAAGATGATGTGTGGCTAGTTGAAGGTTTGAAGCACAATATCTTGAGCATGAGCCAAATGGTTAATGGTAGTAAGGAATTGTTCTTCAACTCCAAAGGTTTCTTCATCTGGAAAGAAGAATAAAAGAGAGTGATTGCCAAAGGATTCAAGACACCAGATAATGTGTATGTTTGAAAGGAAGAGTGAACAGGAAGAAGAGGTCAAAGAATAACTCTTTCTCACTAGATTTTGAGTAGGAGAGATCAACCACTATTGTAATCTATTCATGCATGACAAATATATTAAACTACACAGACACATATGACGCCTTCATAGCCTCAAGGGGAGAGCAAGACAGAGTATGGCAACATGGGATATCATGATGAGTAACAATGTCGTAGCATGATGTACATATGTTCAAGTTGTAGCAACATCAACATGTTTGATCACGATATTATTTTCACATTCAAGTCCACAGGGTCAACACGTTCATTAGAGGTATAATGAGCTCAAGGGGAGCTATGCTTTCACTCATACTTTCATTCATTTGTCTTATAACATATTTATCTTTTTGTCATCATGAGTTGGAGGCTGTGAATTAATATTATATGTAACTATTCATGATCATCATTGTCATTGGTTGTGCCTCTTTAGAGTTGGTCATGCATTGGTATGAGAGATATAGTGTCTTGTAGTATCATGCATGGGATGTAGAACAACATGTTTTAGCTATACACTTGTTATAGTTATGTATTATCTTTTTTGGGTCATGTCTTGGTGAGAGTGGTGATGTTAGGAATGCATAGGTGTGGATGCATATTTCATCCATGTATACATTTTGGTTTACAATCATTGTGTTGGATGAGTATGGGGGAGAGAGGTATTTGGCATGCATTTTAGTAGATAGTTTATATCAGTCATGTATGCTCTTATGTGAGTAAGATCAACCATGTAACTTTGTTGCATTGATCATTTTGTCTCATTGGTTCATTGGTCTTGGTTTGAAGCATGCATTAAGGAGAGCCTTGAGATATGGTTCAACCATATATGGGCTTATTGATTTCATTGTACAACCATGTCTTATCAATCTTGTAGCCATGTAATAGGCATATGAATCCCTATACTTTCTTTGCATATCATTGGGTCATAGTCCTTGGTCCATGTGGAATAGCCTATTGAATGTGACAAAGAGGCATTGGCAAAAACATATAGTATGTACAACAACATGGAGAGATGATAACAACTCCATTATATGTTTAGGGGGAGCATGTTCAACTTGTGGTCAACATGGTGTTAGTATTTCAGGGGGATTACTTCTCTAAGCCCCTCACATATGTTGGCATTATACTTCAGTGTTGGCATTGACCTTTTCCATTGATGTCAAAGGGGGAGAGAATTTGGAGTGTGTGGAGATCAGCCTCAGAGTTTGGAGATTAGGTTGAGGTTGACATCAATGCCAAAGGGGGAGCATGTTAACATTGTAGTGTTGGCATTTATGTAAACAAGGACACAACATTGTTTGTTCATCATTGATGTCAACCTAGTGATGGTAGCCTCATGATTTATGGTCAACTATAGATGAGTTATCAATTATGTGTTGATCTATACAGAGGTGTTGGACCAACCAGGCCTTCCACGTAGTGGTGTTTGGCCAACTAGGCCTCCATGTCCTTGACTTGATGCAACTGCGTTTGGCATGTTAATCCTCCTTTGATGATGTGCTTGATGATGTAGAGGAGTTGCTGGAGGTTTGACAAGGAGATTATGGAGTTGTAGGGGGATGCAAAGGTACCTAACAAGGTTTTATGATGTGCTATGGTGTCAAATTGCTTGGGAAAGTGTGTGTCAAAGTTTTGGATTGAGAGGAGAAGGCTTTGCCTAAATTAAGTTATAGTCACTGGAAGTTAGACCTGCACAAAGCGATTTTAGGTCTTCAGTCCCTAGGAGGCCAATGTAAAGGGACCGAATATAGACTCTCGGATCTAGTAGTCATCCTAGCGAGTGTACCTATAAGTGAAGAACCCAAAATGCATGCACACTCATGATATTTCTATTAGTTTTAACTTTGGTTTTTTCTCATGGCTTTGTGACTTTATTTACATTTAGAAAGTTGATTAAATGTGAATGAATTATTCATTTGAGTAGTGGAGAAGATGGATAAAATTGTTTAAATATATGAGAAAATCTATCATTGTGAGGTTACACGGTGCACATATTGGAGAGTAGAGGTCAGTGTAGAGACAAGAGGTTGTGCTCATACAACAAAAGAATGAATAGATACAAATGGAAAATATTAGAGCATAGAAAGGTGCTTGGAGAGGCCAAAATTTATGATGAAGAGACAAAGTTTGATATGCTAGTTGTGACAAAGTTTGTAGAGGTCGTAGCAGAGGGTGATTAGAGGCAGATTTTTTGGATCTCAAGGCTTTGTTTGTGATTCTAATGTTGTATTGCAGGGAGATCAAGTGAGTGTTTATTGTAGAGAGGAAGAGGATTGTGTAGTTTCTTTATTATGAAACTGATATTTGTGATTACAGGGGAAAATTTTCATGTGTATGGTTGTAGCATTACATCTATGTTTTGTATGGATGCTCCATTGCTATATGGTAGATTTTTTTTCATTCAGAATTAGTGTGCTATTGATGGTGATGTTTATGAGACTGTGTATGTAGGGGATTCGATGTGCGGAGGTGATGCATGATTTTCGTATGCTGCTAGTTGTATTATGAGCAGAGTTGCATGTGTGATAGCTTGTGTGTGTATATTGTTGAGTACGTGAAAGCCATTGATTTTATGCATGTTGCTGATTACTGTTAAAGAGTCAAGTTGTGTCATGATATGTTGTTGGTGTATTAAGGGTTTGTTTGATGAGCATGTTGGCTGAGAGGAGAGATTGTATCAGTTGTGTTTGTGCTTATTGTATTAGTGAACCCACTTTGAAAATTGATGAAAAGAGGTTCATGATTGTTTGTTTATTGAGTATATGTGCCCAATATGAAATATTTTGAAATGTGGTCCATAAGGGTTTGAAAGTTGGGGTCTTCGGTGTTGCAGGTAGAGGCTTGCAGGTGAGCGATGGCTTGCCAAGTGAGTAGTAGCCCCCGTCCAGTAGAGGTTGGAGAACTTACTTTGGGAGTAGAGGCTTCCTTCTAGTAGTGGCTGGAAAACTAGTGAGGATGGTGGCCCTCAATAGGTGGTGGGATGCATGGTTTATGGGAGTGGTGTCTTCTGGGTGAGTGGTGCTTCACATCTCTTTGCGGGTAGAGGCTTTCACACTGGTGGTTGCCAGTGATTATGTGAAGAAGGATTTTTTATATAATAAGAGAGCAGATGGTGAACACCAACAACCGACAATGGTTTTTACCCTGATGGTTTCCACCTTACATCTGGTATTCCTATGTGATGTGCTTATTGATGTGTTGTTGCTATATGTTTAGATGGTTTATGGTTTATGCATTGCTAATCTCATAGATATATGCTCATTAGTATTGTTGCTCATATTATTGTGATTATAAATACACTTGATGGTTGTTGCTAATAAATTGTGATGTGCTGGTTCATGTGTGCATGATTCAATTAAAGGTTAAGCAAAGGTTAAAATTGGTCATAGGTCACACTATTGATTCACCCCTCCTCTGAGTAATGCTCAAAGTTTCTAACAAAGTACCCGGATCCTCTCTTTTATTTCAAATAGCTTCTATATAAAGTACAAACAATATGAATAACTCCCAAGTTCTATCAACCAATGAAATTATACTAAAATAACATAGTATATATGCATTTTTTATTATTATCTATTCTATATTAAATTTATATTATAATAAAATAAATCAAATTTACTTAAAAAAATTAGAAAGGGAGAAATTCTTAAAGGAGAACCCGGTGCTCAATCAAACACAAAATAATGTTGACCATTCCATAAAATTTAAAATATAATTACTCAAATTAGCTTTTTTTAATATTAATTTTCTAATCATTTTCATTTTGACCATTTTCATAAAATTATAAATTATTCAATATATTTAATATTCCTTTTCCATCATTTCTGTTTTGTTTTTGTAAATTTCAATTTTATAATTGCAAAAAATATAAAATTATTTATTAATATAAGAGGGTAAATAAAATGAAATTTTAATATTTCTCATATTTTTATAATATTTTTAATTAAATAAATTTTATAGCATTTTAAATGAATTTTGTTATCTATATATAAGTTATATTGTTTTTTGGTGAGATTAATGATTTTTTATTATTTAAAAATGAATTTTTGAATACATAAATAGATTCAACGTTTCCAAAAACATTTAAACTTTTAAATTATATAGATTACAAAACTCAACTTATAAATAACATTATAATATTAATTTCAATTATATATAATTAACTTGATTCACAAAAATTTAAATTTCAAATATCATTATTTAACTACTATTTTATAAGAATTTTATAACAAAACTGTAACCAATTGAAATGTCCTTCATAAGCAAACATCTACGATATTAAATTCAATAATTTTTGTAATCATTATTTACCTACTATTTTATAAGAATTTTATAACAACACTGTAGCGAATTGAAATGTCCTTCATGAGCAAACATCTACGATATTAAATTCAATAATTTTTGTATACATTTACAATGAACATCAAATATATTAGATACAAAATCATTAACTAATTAGGTAAGTGCCTAAAAATAACGATGATTATATAATTTTCATATATATTTTTGAAATATATAATCCAATCCTTGCTATACAAATTTAGAAAAATCAAGTAATTATGAAATTTCTGGGCATAAATATACATAATAAATAAGTGACCGTAACAAAATAATTATCATCAACTATATTAAATTCAATAATTTTATATATTTACAATGGTCATCAACTATATTAAATTCAATCAATTTTTATTTTTATATATTTAGGATGGATTTGAATCCCACAACTTCGACTTTCCGGATAAAGAAAATCAGTGGCTAAAAAATATCTTGACTGGTAACGATTATTATATAATTTTGATATTTATTTTAAAATAATGAATGCAAATCCTTACTGAACAAATTTAGAAAAATCAAGTAATTATGAAATGCGCGAGACCTTCTAGGCATAAATATACATAAGAAATGAGTGACCTTACAAAATAATAATTATTTTCGTCTTTATTTAAAAAGATAATGCCATCATGTGAAAATACTTTCAATATTCTCTAGTGGATAAAAATTATTTTATATTTAATTCTGTTGTGAATAGGGCTGGAAAAGTTTAAAGGAAGTATGGGATAAAAGAGGAAGCATTTTTTTCTTTTTAAAATGTGGAAACAGAAAAACATTTTATTTTAAAATGTGAGGCTTTCAAAGACAACAGGGAAAGTTACACAGATATGCTTGCAGCTAGCTCTCGAGATAATCTATTTAGCGAAGAATTTGTGAAGAAGCTAGGAGCATGTATTTTGAAGCGCAGTTGTCTATAATGCGACTTTTTGAAAGCCTTTCCGGTGGGTTTTTCCGGTCAAAATCCGGCAGCAATTTATTGGAATCGCAAGTTTGATAGCTAGTTTCTGCGCAATCAAAGCGTCCTAGGGGTTTTTCAGGGTGCTGAATCCAAATATGCAGTTAAAAAACCATTTTAACGGCAACAAATCAAGATTTAACCTCAATTTCTTCCGCCGGATTCCATCATCGGAATCTCCAAAAAGTCGCATTATAGACAACTCCATTTGAAGCTTAAGCAGATAAAAAACAATCTGTAAAATAATTGATTTCTTTCTCTATCGAAATTGTACATGCAATCAAAATTTTAAAATGTTTTTATTTAACCTTAGTGTTGTCGAATTAACTCGAGGTTATTACGTTTTAAAATGTTTTTATTTAACCTTAGTGTTGTCGAATTAACTCGAGGTTATTACGTTTTGTTTACTTTAGAAACAATTAATTATAACATACAACACCTTCAATAACCAAAAAAAAACCTTAGAATCGTCCAACAATATTTTATTGAGTTTAGAACTCCTTGGTTGCGCTACCAAAAATAATCTACTTATCATATACAACAACTTTAAGACTGTTGACTCTAGTTAAAATGAATATTAACCATCAATTTCAAAAACCTTGCAATCTTCTAACACCATTTAATATTTATTAACCATCAATTTCAAAAACCTTGCAATCTTTGACGCCATTTAATATTTCTTTCAATAAGAGAGGAAGGGAGAAGTGAAAAGTAAATGAAGAGACTACGCATGTGATGTGTTTTCAAAAGATTGTTTCATGGCTGTGTTTTTTATTATTATTTTATTTTCTTACAATTATTGAATGTGATGGTATATATGGTTAGATTTAAATCACTTTAAATTCAACGACCTATATATCATCTTATGTACATATATATCATCTTATGTGATAGTTAATGTTTTGTTATGTGGCGGTTACTTTATAGTTAAATGTGTTTTTAATGTCAAAATTACAAGAATATATATTTATATATTATATATATAATATATTATATATTTTTTTTTTTTTTCTAATTTTGGAAGTTAAATGGAAAGACAAACTTAAATTATATTGAAACAAAATTAAGTATTTCGTGTTTTTTTCAAAAGATTAAAAATATATTGAAATGTAAATCATGTAGGAGCATAAATTCCAAGTCCATTATTTTGTGGATTTAGAATTCCACATAGGAGTGAAATCCCTTGTAATTTTGTATACATCAGGAAATTTTCATGATGAGGTAAGTGTTCTAGTTCTAGAAGAAATCTAGGTTGTTAGGGAGTTTTGGTGAGTTGACATTCTTAGCCATGTGGCACATTGTAAAAGAGTCAACATCAAGTGAAATCAAGGTTGCCTCAATGTTAGGTGGTATCAGAGATGGATTTGCATTAACAAGTATTAATAGATCAATAATATATATTAAAATGTGGGCCAGGTTTATAACTATTGAAGATTTTGATATCCCACAAACTATGGAATGGATTCTATTATTTGAACATATTTATCTTTTCATCATGAATAGTGGGTTTATCTATTACCAAGGGATATTTAGTAGATTTAGTTTTTGTTAAGTAAGTGTCCTCCAACTTAGGGTTTCATGTGATGTTGGACTTTTCACTTTTTTTTTGGAATAATTTAATTGCTCTAACGAGTCACTCTTTTCTTTCTATATTTTCCTTTCTAAAGTAATTTGTTTCTTTACACTTTTCAAGTTTTTATTAGGATGAGTAATACTTACAACAAAATAATGTTTAGTACTTTAAGGCAGACCTCTCAAATGACCCTTAATATCTCTATGTGACTATCTAGATTCAAATATTAACACAAGCATAACACATAAAAAGAATGATAGATGAAAAGGATAATAAATTTCAAAATGTGTTGAACTCAATATCTAAAATTCAAACTACCATGGACAATCTAGAAGCAAAATTTTAATTAACATTGAAAAAGTAGAAAGAAAAACCATCAAATGGAGAGACAAGAAGACATGAGAAAAATGGTACATAAATTAGCCCACAATACTTGCAAGAGCTCAAAAGATAATCTTCTAACTCTAGTCATATTACCCTCACAAAAGCTATTGTACAAGCTTCTCAAACTCAAAAGTTAGTGCTATACCATGGGCTCTAAGCTTTAAACCTTATCATAATATAGCTAGATGAGACACCTGATGAAGATTCTCTAACCAAGTAATTTGATATTCTATAAAACAAATTAGAAATTGAAAATCCAAGGATTTTAAAGTAGTAAGATTTTGGGGGAAAACATCAAATGCAGGAGGCATGCAATCCAAATAAAGACAGAATTAACCAAATATTTTTCTAACATTCCAAGGAGAGTTGCCAATTTGAAAAGATCAAGGGTATTCATAAATACATATCGAGTTGTGCTGCAAGATTAAGTTGAAATGAGAAAAAAAAGGAAAAAAAAAATGAAATATACTAGGAAAGAAGGCAAATGGTCAATAATAAAGAATATAATAGTGGTGATGAATGGTAACTTTGAAAATAATAAATAGGGATTAAGAAAATTTAGGATCCTGACATAGATTTGTTGAGGATTACCTTTGAGGAAGAGTCCTAAGCTAGGATGGACACTAACCTAAAGCAATCCTATGTTGCTCGTTGGAACATGAAAACATGAAGAATTCTAAATCCTTGATTTAGATGGATACATTTTTTTCTTAATTTGGAACAGAAAGTTGATACACATAAGGATAACTACGATGTTGTTGCATAAAATAATATCCTAACTCATATATGAAATTAACACATAATAATGATATTTGTAACAATATGTGGCTTAATTTCTGTTGAAATGTGGCAACAAGAATATTCCAATTTAACTTGTTCTTGAATTAAATTGTGAATTACAATCGAATTTAGTCTTAAACTACTTGAAAATAATTAATTAAGTTATTTTGACTTAATTAGTTGGAGAAATTCAAGTTAGAAGTCTTTCTGAAGTCATGCAAGAGTTATCCCTTAAATTAAGGAGATAAGATTGAGTTATATTTGAGTTGTAACTAGTTAACTCAGTTTACTGAGTTAAGTCCAGTTAAATTAGTTCCAAACTGTTTGAGGAACTAATAGAGACTTAACAGTCAGTTGATGCATGCATGCACTCAAACAATGCTACTCTAGTTAACTAAAGGTTCTCTCATCAGAAACTCATGCATGTCTATTCTGAGAAAGACCTAGTTGAGATTAAAGTCAAGGATAGTGTACTATCAGTTGCATGTGTTTTATTATAAATAAAAATCATGCATGAAGTCAAGGCATCATTCCTTGAGGATTGCACAGTTTTGACAGTGTGTGAGATTAGGAGATCATCCACTTGGTAAATGAGTTTTCCACTTGGTTGAAGGAGAATCATCCCAGAGGAACAGTGCAAGGAAATAGGAGCTTGGAGGGTAGAGAGGAAGGCTTGAGAGAAGCCAAGATTTCCTGTAAGCATCTATGAGGATTGTACTGAGAGATGGCTAGCTGTGAGAGCTAAGGCTTTGTATGATTCCTATGTATTTCCACCTTGTATGATAATACAAATAGTGGGGTTTTTAGCTGAGGCTTTCCCCAAAGTATTTTCATGTGTATTGTGCGATTGATTCTTCTTCTTCTGGTTATATTGTTCAGCTCGATCTTTAAGCTTCCGCAAATTGATAGTAGAAGTAGGTTATAGTATTCTGCTTTGATGTATATTGCATTATCGGGTTAACCTACATATAGATTTTCTACATGGAATCAGAGGTGGATTTGTAAAAATTTTCTACACTGTATCGGAGCTGTGAACAATATACTGAGAAGAGAATTCAAAGTTTGAAGTTCGAGGTTGCAGGTGAAAATCGAATTCATATCATACTTCAAGGTTGGCCAATGGCGTTCTATGGCTTGAGACTAGAGTATGCCTTGGAAGGTAGCTTGAATTACACAGCATGGAAAGATAGAATGGAGGCTGTATTAGAAGACAATGGCTTGAAGGAATTCATTGATCGAGAAATCCCAAAGCCAGCTTCAACTAATGCACAAGAGTTGGCTGAGTGGAAGAAGTGTGTGGCGAAGGTGAGACAGATCATCCTTGAGGGAGTTCGAGACCATATTGTCTCGAGTCTCCATGGGAAGGATACTCCATTTTAAATGTGGAAGACATTGAAGAACCTATACCAGAACAATAGCGACCAGAGGAAATTGGTGCTCAAGGATAAACTTCGAAGAATCAAGATGGAGAAGGGCGATACTCTTTCCACATATCTGAACAAGCTCACCACCTGTAGAGATGAACTTGGCAGTGTGGGAATAACTAATACCAATGATGATATGGTGAGCCTCACACTCCTTGTCCTTCCAAAGAGTTGGAATAACTACCAGGACTTTGTGAATGGAAGGGAGAAACTATCGGATTTGGAACGACTATGGTCGGATCTTATGCAGGAGGAGATCAGAAGGAGCACATGAGATGGTTCTTCATCCAAGAATGATGATGAAGAAAATTTGGCCTTAGAAAGTAAGGCAAGGAAAGGGAAGGGGAAGGCTTCCCATTTCAAATCGAATTCTTCTCATGGAGGGAAGAAAAGTGACATTTCTAAAGTAAGAAGCTTTAATTGTCACAAGATGGGACATTATGTGACTAACTTCCCATCGAAGAAGTCCAAGAAGGGATCCTTAGAAGGATCGGAAGGTGTGGCATTAGCCTCTCAGTTCAAAATGGACTTTACCCTCATCGCATGCATGGTGTCATCGACGATGGGATGTGTCTGGTATCTTGACAATGGAGCCTCATTCCTCATGACTGGTGATAAAAATTTATTCAGTGCCTTGGAGGAGAAAGACCTCAAGATGCACATAGAGATGGGTGATGATGGAAGGTATAGTGTTTCAGGAGTAGGCACTATTACTTTTCAGAGGGAGAATGGAGCTCCTCTCACCTTGACAGATGTGATGTATGTGCTTGGACTGAAGAAGAACTTGGTATCGGTCGCAATGTTGGAGGACAAAGGCTACAATGTTGTCTTCAGTAAAGGAAAGGCATTCCTAAGACACATAGCCACAATTCAAACCAAGAGGATAGGGATTCGAGTGAAGAATCTCTATAAACTAGAGGTAAATGATTGTGCGGCATTAAGTACGAAAGCAAAATTGGTGAAAAGCCAAGACATTGGCGAGTTATGGCACAGGCGATTTAGCGATTTGCATCATGGGGCTTTGAAGATAATGCAACAGATATCTACAGGACTTCCCAAAGGTAAACTTGAGCAAGATGACATATGCAAAGGTTGTACCTTTAGAAAGTACACCAAGTATTCCTTTCATGATCGAGATAATCGAGAAGACGCTATCTTAGAGCGAGTTCATACTGATTTGTGTGGACCATTCTCGACGGCATCCACATCAAAGAAAAGGTATTATGTGATTTTCGTTGATGACTATTCTCGTAAATGCTAGATTTATTTCATGCAGAAGAAGGGCTAAACTTTCACAAAGTTTTGTGAGTTCAAAGATTTGGTCAAGAAAGAGTCAGGGAAGAAGATCAAGGCCTTGAGAAGCGACAACAATGGAGAATATGTCTCTCAAAGTGTTTAAGGACTTCTGTGCAGTGGAAGGAATTAATGAGAGTTGACGGTGCCTCATAACCCACAGCAGAATGGGGTGGCCGAGAAGAAGAACAGAAATATTGTAGGGGCAGCACGAGCATTGCTGCATGACCAAGGCCTACCACTTCATTTGTGGGCTGAGGCATGCAACACAATGGTCTATTTGCATAATCGAATCCTGCATCGCATACTTGGGATAAAGACACCAAAGGAAGCTTTGTTCGATAAGAGACCAGATGTGGGTCACTTCAAGATATTTGGCTCATCGGCATATTGCCATGTGACAAAGGATGCACGAAAGAAGCTTGACCCGACAGCAGAGTTGGGGATATTTGTGGGGTACACTAATACACCTCACAATTGTTGGGTGTACTTGCCTACCATTCGGAGGACAATGGTTCGTAGAGATCTCAAGTTTGATTGGCAGAAGGCCATGCAAGTTTCCCTTGAGAGGGAGCTCCAACTACAAGTTGTGGAGGAACTGTTGGTTCCTAAGGAGGAGGAGCCTCAGACTGATGCGGAGCAGCCACATGTAGAGGTTCCAGGAGTGGAGACATCCACTCAAGTAGAGCCTTCTAGAGATGGACGAAAGTGCACAAGAGAAGATGACAGATTGTTGGAGGTTGCGAGGGAGAATGTGGGAGCACC
>APFE031222386.1:145487-164714 GCA_000404065.3 Pinus taeda
AACATGCATTGACATGCAACTGAGTTAACTAATGTATTCTATAGTTGCATTATGAGTTAATAACTTGTGAATTAATTTAATAACTAATTCACCCAACTCATCTCTAGTCTATTTTCCAGTTAGACTAAATACAACCAGTTTAACAAAGCTAAACTGAACACAACTCCATCAACTCCACAATCAACTCCACCAAACTCAACTGATTGAGTTCTAACTGAAGTCATGCATGCAACAACTCAACTGACTCATAAGAAAAACGTATTTCCTTCTGACAGCTACATGTGCCACCTCTGTAGCTCAAACTGAAGTGCTCCAAGAGAATAAGACAAAGTTTATAGTCTAAATATTATTATGAGCTAATAATATTTGACTGTTCTATATTTAGACTGAGCAGTCACTCCGCTGTGGAGTCACTCCGCTGTGGTCTAAAAATAGAAGTCCATCTATTTTTCCAACTTGATCAATTCATCCATAAACAGCAACCTGCAATCCATAGACATGATCCATATGTCTAAAAATAGACATAGTCTAAAAATAGACTTGCGCCAAAAATAGCCTGCGGGCCCACTTAGTGAAGGCGACTCTTTTCACTAAGCTCCATCATCTTGTTGCAATCTCAACAATTTTCTCTTTCCTCTTCTGTAGTTTATGCCACCTTATCTTTCTTCTCATAAGAAAACCACACCTCTGGTTTTTCTCGTTCCTCTATAACAGTTCCATTAGTTTTTCAAGATGGACTATTATCTTAGCCTTCTTCCTCTCATATTCTTCATCATTCATCTGTTTCCATATTCCATTTGCATTGGCATCTTCTTTCTTCACTTTGTGACTTTTCTCTGAACCTCTACAATGACTATCAGTAGTCATCTACTTCTCCATCTCTATGAATTCTTCACCCACTCACTATGAGTTGCACAAGTATTTGCAACAGCAAGTCCTCCCTACTGCATGATACCTCACTAAGCTTCTCTCCTTTGAGCTTAGTCTTTTGGCATCTATCTGGTTCTCTCCTTTGGAACCATATGAGCACTCCATGCTCTAGGCTTCAACTCATCTGCACTTTTGAGAACACAATTGTCCACTTGTATTTCAAACCCAAATGAAATACTAGGTTCTGGCAACTCTCTCTCAGAAACCCTTACTGCTTCCTTCATCACTACTCTTCAGGTTGTGATCTTCTTGCTGAGATGCTTCACTAATTATTGTTACCTTCATATCAATGATATTTAAAACAAAGATCACTCCAAGCTTTCAAAAATTTTCTACTGCCAAACTTCTATGGCCGCTTTAAAATTCTTTTGCTCAGCTTCCTTTTGAGAACACTCTTGTCCTCTCTGTCCAACCTTCAGTCAGATTCTTCAGGTTCACTTCCACTTTTTTTTTCCAATCTTTCATTCAATTTGTTATTTAGAACACATACAGCTTTCCTTGTCTGTCTGCTTCAATCAATCTTTACTCTGTCTTAACCTGCAAAACTCAAACCGAAGTTAAATAAAACAATACCTATATGATTTCACAAGCAGTCTCCATCCACTCTTCACATTCGAGTGAATCTCCATTTTCCTTAAGAAAACAAACATCGTTGTGCTTTATTTATGCTTCTACAATATCTTCTTAAGAGTATCACTTACTCTCATCTTATGTCATGCCTTCTACTTATCAAATTCAAATGACCTGATCTCCTCTTTCTTTCGCAATCACACTTGCATTCTACACAATTTTGCTTTAATTAAAAAGAGCTTTAACCAGCTCTGATACCAAATGATGCAGCCTTAGCTGCAAATATCCATAGTATGCATACAAATGCATGTCATATTCATGTCCCAAGAATTTCCATCTCATACTTAGGAAACCTCTCTTAAATCAAGGTTTAATGTTCTTAATTGAATGCTTAAGCGGAAACATTTGATATAGCTATCCAAGGTCTAAACCTTAATAAACCTTTGAGTGGAAACAATATGACCCTTCAATATATTTGGTACTCTTATTACCCACACATATTAACCATAATATATTTATTCCGCTTTATTTCTATTATAACTCTTGTATAGTAGAAATTACACATAAACCATTTAACCCTACATTACTTGACGATTCTGCTGATTCACACAACTTTGCACATTTACCGATGCTCAACCTACGCTTCAAATTCACACCGTTGATTTCTTCCTTTAGATCCAATGGCTATTGCGTCGTCCACTCATCAACTAACCCAGACGATCTCTACCGTTGATCTGCTCCATCCGGTCCAACAGTTGTCACGTCACCTGCTCAACTTTTGTGTAGCCAAATCTCCACCGTAGATCAATCCTACTTAATCCAACGGATATTGCGCAATCTCATGCTCCAGCTAGCACAACCGATAAAATTTGAAAGCACATGAGAAAAGTTGTTTTGATGTGCTACGTGGCGCCTCCATGTTTTATCACATAGAATTTTGAAATACCACTTACAACTTTTAGGCTGTGCGAGATACCACTTCCGCCTTTTGAAAACTATCCACGTGCTCAAATCAAAACCTTTAAGGAAGACTCTTAACCAAAGGTTTAGCGCTTAATCTCAGTATTAACCCTTAATACTAACACACAGTTTACTCTCTACCATTCCTCTTCTATCATTGTTATCCGTCAATCTGGCCAATCCAATGGTTTCCGTGCTTTGTTGTTTGATACTTTCTATGTCGTTGATCTTCCGTTTGACTCCTTCTTGAGCTTAATTACAATCCATCATTAGAACTATTTAACCTCCAATTTTCTATGTACTTTGTCCCAGCGCTCTGTCCTTCTCGATTTTGTTTGCACACACATATCTTATGCAAAAACACTTCGTTTATAAATAATTACAATTTAATCACAGATGTACTCTACATAGGTTTGCAATCCAATTTCTATATTCGTAAACAAGTATTTACATAGTTTTTTCTCTCAGGCCTAATTTCCAATATCAGTGGCCTCTATTTCCGTATTTGCCCATAGTATTATAATCAATCTCCTCTAATTCCTAACTTTCTAACTAACTAACTAACTCTATGCCTTTTAAGCTTACATTTATACAAAATGTTTTGTAACCCATTTCAATTCAGATCCTTAATCTGCTCATCAAATCCTAAAATCTTTCAATGATCCCTTGGGGATCTCAACAACTCAACTAAATCCTAAGGATTCTCTTTAATCCCCAAAATCATGAAACCAATTCCTAATCTAAGATTTACAATATTTCAAAACCTCTAAATCCTCACTAATCACTCATCATCACTCATGTTCTCCTACATTCGAGAACATTTACAATATTCCTCACAGTATCTAAATAATTCCTATTCTTAATATCTCTAATAAACTTACTTAAAAACCTTAATAATTACATTAATTTAATACTCAAGAAACCAACTTCCTTAAAACAAAAGACCCCCTATGTCTACTAAAATACAATGATATTTCTGAGCTGAATGCTCCTGCATCACAACTTTTCAAAATCGGGTGATTTTTTGCTAACTCAAAAAAACAGGTACCAGTTCACTTTCTCATTTGATCAGTAACTATGTTGTACAATAACAAAGAGCCAAAACCTAAAACAATTAAGCACGTAAATTTAAGATAGAACTCAATACATTGGAGATTTTTTTTCCTCAAAAGTTACCTTGAGGTGGCCTCGTGCCAAGCAAGGAACCATAAAACTGCAGGAACCACAAGGGAAGGATCAACCTCATTGTGCATGAAGGAGAAGTAACAGAAACAAAAAAACTTTCTAGTCTAGCACCCAACTCATTTTACCTCGTTTCAACCATCCCTGAAGTTGAGTGTTGCTAATGTTGCACAGTTTCATCATCGGAAATTTACGGAAGCCATTGAGATTGAAAAAAGGCCAAGCAATCTCAATAGGGACGATGGTTTGAAGATCAATAGTTACTGGATCCCTGCCCTATCTTCCTAGTCGTCTCTGCCCCTACCTCACCCCCCCCCCCCTTATTATTGACTTGAACTAATTTTTTCCCCAATTAACCTGCAGTGAATCTTCTAACTAACCCGTTTTTCTTTCTCCTTTTTTCCTATTTAAGTTTTTGGTCCTCTTTGGAAATCTCCCTCTCTTTTTTTTCCTTATTTTTGTCCTTGCCATGACAAACTGAATGGGTTAAAATTACCCATTATAAGATAATTATTTATATTCATGTAGTAAATTTAAGTTTTCTTCAGATAGCTTAACTAATAAATTTATATTAAGAAGTTTCCCAAAACCATTAATGATAAAAATATTACTATTATTATAATATTATAATAATAATATAATTAATTTAATAATATTTAGTATTATTATTTTAGTTATTAAGGATAATATTAAATCCATACTATTACTAAGAGTTATAAACCCTAGAGCTATTAATATATGTTAACATATGACTCATTATTATAGTCCCCATATTTATTATTTTTAACTCAAATATGGTTAATATTTTACTTAAAATAACACTCAATAACAACCAAAAAGTATTAAATGACATTATAAAATATTGATATTAACACAATACATTGAATAACTATTTATCTAATAATATTATTATAGTTAAATAATTTGACCAGTCAAATCTAGCCGTTTCTTAGTCAATTATAGTCATTTGTCCAGTCTAGTCTAATATAGCCATTTTCCAGTCAAAACTAGTTGTTGGAAGATCTGCCATCCCTATTTAACATGTAGCCATGATCTGATTCTTCACCTTTTCCTGATGATAAGCCACACTCATTGGTTCAAAACACGTCGACAAAAAAAATTTCTGATGTGATTTTTTCCGAAAATATTTCTAAGATACAATCCTCTTCATCCTAGCTAGCCACAACCTGGGTCAAGGAAAAATAAAAGAGAAATTTAGTGGAGATAGGAAGAGAAGGCACGGCTATAAACAAATGCTCAATCAAAAGTGTAATAAGACCAAAGCTTACTTGTTACGAGTAGAGAGAAACCTTATCTGGATGAGGGCTTGGGTGCAAAGTTCTCTCAGCAAAAGGAATAGTGAAAATGGAAGGCTAACCAAAACAAAAAAATCCGGTGGTTACCCTTAATCGATTAGGAGGACGTTGAGCCATAAAATTTAAGGCCACACCAATCAACAATGAAGGGAAAACCTAGGTGTGCCTTGACATGAGTGCCAGAAGGTTCGAGATACCTGGGCAAGCCTACATGGTGTTAGAGGCCTAGCTATTATGAATCCATGCTAGGGAATTGCGACCTTAATTAATACATGTTAAAATATCTCATTCGTGTCGACACATTAAAACAAGATTAACATGACAAGCTAAAACTTACATCATATATCATAGTTTAACTGTGTTATATATATAAGTTTAATTGTATGATATACATATCAAAGTTTAGCTTGAGCCATAAAGAAAAGAACCACCCTTAACCAAGGGTTAGTACTATGGACATTGATTAATTTTTTTATTTTTTTCAGTTGTTAATGAATGTTACGAGTGGCATCAAACACCATGTTTGCTACACTATGGCTTGTTTGGGAATCTATGAAATAACAAAAGTATTCATGATGCACAGAGGAAGAAGAAGCAACATGAGACAAGGAGTTGGGATCACCCCACCTGGGAGGCCATTAGTAGGAGCTGGACCTATGCCTATTACAAAAGAAAATCCAGAAATGTGGGTTCAACTGGGAGGAGAAACTCATAACAAAATGTGATTTTGTTGGATACGGTTCAATAGATGCGAGCGAAGATGAAAATTTTAAGAGCTGATAATGAGAGGATGAGGCTGGAACAGGAAAGGAATATGAGAAGCCTCTCAGACAGGAAAAATCAAAGGAATCCAAATCCCAGTCTGGATGAAGGGAATAGAGCTGAGTTGCATCAAAAGGGAGAGGACAAAAAAGAGGTCAATGGAGCTTGAGTTGGCAATGATGAAGAGTTTGAAAATTCTTCTGGTGGAAAGGGGACCAAAAGGAAAAAAATTGAATTCCAATGATATTTCAAGAAAATCAAACCCCTAACATTTGATGGAGAAATGGAGGAAGTCGTTGAAGCTTGGTTAATAAATATGAAAATATACTTCCAGATCTACAAATATCATGACAATAAAAAAGATAGATTATCAGTTTATTAATTGCAAGATAAAGCCACCCTATGATGAGAAGAAATTAAAATTATTCGAGGAATTGAGGAAAAAGAAGTAACTTGGGACAAATTTCAAGAGAATTTCAAAGATAAATATTTAACCAAATGGTTCTATGATGAAAAAGCAAAGGAGTTCCATGATTTAAAATTGGGACATCAATCCATGGATGAATTTGTAACCAAGTTTACTTCTCTATTAAGATATGTTTGTTATATTCATGAAGAGAAAGCTAAAGTACAATGTTTTATTAGTAGCTTACCATCCTTCATGAAAGAAAGGTTAAAAGTTGATAATCTAAACTGAATGGATGGAGCCATTTGAAAATCCTAAATTTTTCTACCAGTAAATGAAGCAAAAATGGAAAAGTGGTAGAGGGTGGTTAAACAAAAAAGTGTAGAAGAACTTTCAGAACACCAAGAATGCAAAAACTACTAGAGTTAAGACTTCACACAAGAAACAATTAAATGGACTTCCAGGAAAGAATCAACAAAATTTCAGATCACAAAGTGAAGTCAAGCAATATGAGGCATCTAGTAAGCTAGGGCCTAGCCAATCACAAAAACTCTCTTTCTAGTGTTGGGGTTGCAGGGAACCCCACAACCATAAAAATTTCCTTCATCATACCAGAGAATAAATAGCTACTAACATTCAAGAAGCCTCTACAGTTGGGGAGGTGGAAAGAAACATACCAAGAATTAGTGCTTCTTTGGAGGATCATCGGGTCGAATACCAACCTGTGATGGTGGAGTTTGAAGGTAATATAACTAACCATCATGTCTCTATTTTAGCAGACCCAGGTGCAAGCTTGAGTTACATCAGTCCGAAAATAGTTGAATTATGTCATTTCCAAAGTTCTAAATTTAAAAATTCATGGTTAGCACAACTACTGGGGCTAAGAGAAGGGCAGAAATTGAGATGGAAGGTGTTCCTATTGAAACTGTCAAGCAATGTAATAAGGCGAATTTAAAAATATTACCTTTAGGGTCCTATAATGTATTGATAGGTATGGAATGACTAGAAGGGCATTGGACCTTGGTAAAATTCAAGGAAAAAACCATCAGTTTTCTTATTGATGAGGGTGTTAGACAAGAGATTCAAGGTAGTAGAAGAACCATTAATCTATGCCCTATCACAACCAACCAATTAAGAAAGTGCATTCAAAAAGGCTCTCAAATCTACATTGTGCAAGTGGGATATACTAACTCAAAGGATAAAATAATCACCCTAGAAAAAATACCAGTCATCCAAGACTTTGTTGATGTCTTTCCATAAGAGATTCTGGGGCTTCCACCTAAAAAGGATATTGACTTTACCATAGAATTGATTCATGGAGAAACCCTAGTGTCAAATCTCCTTACTGAATGAGCATACCTAAACTAATAGAGCTCAAGATGAAATTGCAAGAGTTGTTGGACAAAGGGTACATTTGCCCAAGTGTGTCCCCTTGGGGAGCTTCAGCATTGTTCACGAGAGAAAAAGATGGTACTCTTTGTTTATGTATCAATTACAGGACACTAAATAAGCTAAATATCAAGAACAAGTACATGTTGCTGAGAACTGATGACTTTTTCGATCAAGTTAAGGGTTTTACCATATTTTCTAAAATTTATTTACGATTAGGCTATCACCAGATAAGGTTAAAAGAGGAAGACATTTGTAAGACAACATTCAAGGCTCGTTATTGTCTCTACAAATTTATTGTTCTACCCTTCGGTCTCACTAATACCCCAACAATGTTTATGAGGCTGATGGTATTTTCCATCCATATTTAGACAACTTTGTTTTAATTTTTGTTGATGATATTCTGATTTACTCAAGGAATTTGGAAGAGCATAAGGAGCATCTCTAGATAGTATTGTAAATCTTAAGATAAAACAAACCTTAAGTTAAATACAAATAATTTGATTTTTATAAGGATCAAATCCAATACTTGGGGCACATAATTTCCTCTAAAGGTACAACTGTGGATCTTGAGAAAATTAAAACCATCATAGAATGGCCTACTCCCAAAAAAATTGCAGATATTTGTTCTTTTATGGGTCTGGCCTAATATCACTGGCATTTCATAGAGGGGTTTTCTAGAATTTCTCACCCTATAACTTCTTTGAAGAAAAAATGGAAGAGCCTTCAAATGGACAATAGAGTGCCAACACATTTTTGAACAATTGAAACACTTACTGACTATGACTCTAGTGCTAAAAGTTGCAGATCCAAAAAAAAATCCATCGTTTGCATGGATGCTTTACAAGAAGGTGTTGTGGGGATTTTGAATCAAGAGGGAAGAGAAATAACTTATGAATCACGTATGTTGGAGGACCACGAGAAAATGTATTATGCTTACGATTTGGAACTAAATACAGTAGTTCATGCTTTAAAGGTATGTCAGCATTATTTGTTAGGAAAAAGGTTCATTTTAATGACTAATCATAGTAGTTTAACTAGTTTCCTTAAGTAGCCTAATTTAAATGCACAGTCCCAAGCTAGGTGGGCCACTTTTCTAAGTGAAATTGACTTTGACATAAAGCATTTTAAAGGAAAGGAGAACTATACAGCTAATGCGTTAAGTAGGAAATTGCATTGTGTACATGGAATTTCCTATAGTCAAGTAGAATATAACTTTTTTGAACATATCAAAGAAGCTGCTCTAAAGGATCCAGAATGCAAATTTTTTTCGTGGCAAATTAAATAATCACATAAATCTAGAATAAAAACTGAATATGGTATAAATAATGATAATTTTTTGACCTTTAGAGCGAGAATATATGTTCCTGTTCTAGCGGCTACAACCACCCTCCAAAATTTTTCCTTAGCTTCGTTTTGGAGCCGCCCTAGCAACCTTTTCCAGCAGCACATCTCGCCTTGTCAAGTACGCAAGCTTCAATTATTTTCTTGTAGAATGAGAGCCTATCCATCAAATCTTGTTGCATCTCACTCACAGGTTGTTCCTTCAGACTTAGTCCAACTGCAAGCTCAACAGGTCCCTCAAGAAATTGCATAATTCTAGAGGGAAACCAGCCTTCCCTCCAGAAATTGCGTAATTCTGTCTGGCACCCTGCTGGGCTCCAAAATTGAGTAGATCTGCCTGTCACTATTCACTGAGAAAATTGCGCAATTCCTCCCAGCAGGGTTGCTCAGCCTAGAAATTGCGCAATTCTAGATAGCAGTCAGTTGATTTGCCTAGAAATTGCACAATCCCTCTAGGAAACCAGCCCAACTCCCTTCCCTAAATGCGTGTTTTTCCCTCAATTGAGAAAATTGTTTCATGTGCAGTTGGGTTGACTGGTTCCCTTCGAGACCAAGCAAAACTGATTTGCATGCATGGACTACTTCTCCCAAGGTAGAATGCAAAGGCATCCCTTGATTCAGGGATCTATTTTTGGCAATTGGAGGTTACATGCAAGGATCATTTCAGAAACCTCCCACCAAGTGTTACTTTTCCTAGATTTGTGGCACGCGCATCACAACTTTGATTTTTATTAAAACTCATCAACTGGATGATGTAGATCTCATTCCTCACATCGAACTTGCAGCTCTGACATCCCACATTGCATATAGGAGTCATTGGCACATTCAGCTCAGTTGTCTTGGGGTAAGGCCGCCTTTCATGTCTTGTGTTGTGTTTCTGTCACTTTTTGTGTTTTGCTTTGTGTGAGCATTGTCTACTTGATTTAAGTGAGCACTTGATGTCGTTTTGATGTATATTAGCTTGTAGAAGAACCGTTTCAGTTTTCACTCACATATCACTACTATCACATGCATGACACTATTTTGCACAGACGGTTGCCATTACAACGACTCGATTCACACATATGCATGCCTTCCCATTTTATGAATCCTACACTTGTTTTTTGCATGAATGATCATTCACTCTTGTTTGTACTCATCTCACCATGCATCGAGACTTATCATGTTTTCAGTCATCCGTTGATCGGTTTGGGCTACCTTGGCCCGAACCGTGCCCTACTTGGCTAGCACTGCACATTTCCAGAAGTGAAGGCTTTGCCTTCACTCCATAAATTGCACAAGTTTGACCCAACACTAACCTCCTAGTTTGCATTGCGTAATTCTTGGAGGGAGTGTCCTGTTGACCCTAGAAACTGCGCAATGCAGTTTGATGGTTGCATTTCACTGTTGACTGAAATTGCACATTGCATAGTTTTATTCCTCAAAAGGCCAAGCTGGACTGTGCATTGCGCAGTTCCAACATTCAGTCAATCTCTTGAAAACTCGTACTGTGCGTTGCATAGTTTTGGCAGTCAGTCTCCCGACCTCTTGGAGGAAATCACACAACTTTCATGTTCAATCACACAGGTATGTTGCAAGTCAGTCCTCAAGTTTGTTTTTGTTTTCAACTAAAAGATTGCTTGCCATGAGTGTTATTATGTTTCCAGGCATCACAGGTCTTCTATCTCTTAGCAGCATAAGTACAATGACTTCTAGGAGAGTAGAGTCAAAGACACTGTTAAGAGCGGAACTGGGGATGCAGTCGATCAAGTGTCTATGAACTTGCCTATCCACGAAGACATCAATTTGTTCATGGACAAGGATATAAAGCTCAATGACAACGGCATCATAACAAGCATCACCATCAACATCAGCAGAAGGCAGCATACCTACACGTGACGAATGCAAGAGGAAGGTTGTTGACAACATAGAGGCAAAGCAAACTTACAAGTCCAAAGAAGATCCACTCATGACGAGAGCAGCTTTGGAGATAGAGGCTATGAGGTGACTATGCGACATGAAGGTTGTACGAAGGCAGAGAATGGAACAAAGAAGGAGTTGCATGTGCTGAAGCAGCAACTCAAGGAAGGATAAGAGTTGTACAAACAAGAGAATGAGTTGCAGCAGGAACAGGTACAACAGGGGGCGCAACATGCACAAATGGATGAAACTACACCTATACAAGTTATAGATCCATCCCAGTAGCTGGCATGGAGTAGACAAGTTGAGCAATGTTGTTGATTGAATGCAAGGGAATTTAGCAACATGCATCCCATTGTACGCACGCATGTGATCCCACCCATTTGGCACACTCACCGAGGCAAAGACAAGAATAAAGTCCAACTAAAGTAGAACATTTATTTTGACACATTGATGCACACGACCACCAGCATGACACTATGCATCAACATGTTGTCGGTCCGGTCGCACCTAAGATGACCATGCACATGCTATCAGACGAGCTAGACAGAGGAGCCACATCAGTGTACCCGGATGCAATGGAGGCAAGAGTTCGCTTTAGCAATATGTCACCATTGAGCACACAGACACCATCACGGATGACCAAGCTTGGCATCAGTTCGCCACCATCGACCATCACAAGGATGTCAAAGAGTTGGTCTCACCATAATGGTCCGAGTGTTAGTTATGTCTTGCATGGCTTTCTCAAGATGTTTTGTCTCACATGGGCACATGTGTATTGTAATGCGTCAAGTGTAAGTTGAAGTGTCGATAGTTGGATGTAACAGTCATAGAGTAGATGAAGAGTCATGAGGGTAGATGAACTGTCACAAAGGGGAATGTCGAGGGCCACCCCACCCTATGTTATAAATAGTACCTCATAACTCATTGTAGAGTCTTTTGGTCAGCCAAGCTTCGATAGGAGTATCTTAGAGAAATCTTGGATAGTATTGTAATGTGCCTTGGCTTCTCCACTATGCAAAGCTAGTATATCTCTTTGGAGGAGTAGGTGGTTGTGGCTGTAATGTTCCACTATCAAAACTAGTGGTTGGACATGCATGTATTGTATGACTAGAAATTACACTTCTTAATATAACAGAGCCAACACGTTTGATGCATATGTTGTATTTTATTCTAGATATTTGTCTTACTCTAAATGATATATCTATTTGTTTTCTTACGCATGCATGTATGGACTATTCTATATGAGTATGTATGAATCTTTCTGAAATGTGTTGTTGGTTTAACCATCACTTTGGATTGCCCGCTAACTTTCTTTCCAGCTTGTGATGCATCTTCGCTCATGTGTTCCCTACCAAGCCACATACTATTACAGGTTTCCAAGGGGTGCACTCACCTCACTCTCCGTGTGTTAAAACCTCTCATGCACCTTCCTTGACTTACTGCAGTTGTCACACCCTTGCTACCAATAGGGACATCTTACTTAGCTCTGTGCGAAATCGCAGTCAAGGCATTACCGTACGACCCACTACTAGGACTCCTACATCAAATAGTCTGAGGTCTAATTGGGACTTCTTACCAAGGAGATCCCCTGACATGTTGGCAGGTCCAACATCGTCAACATTTCTGGTGCTAGAAGGAGGGCCAAATGACAAGTTTATTCCTCATCATCTGTTTTGAGTCTTTGCACATCTATCATGGAGTTTGTTATAGTTCACCCTCTGAAATGTCTGTCCAACAGACATATCTTTCACATCGAGATGGAGTTATAGGATCACTTATCACGAATCATGTATGATGGTGAAAGAAAAGTGGCCTAGCCTGAGCACTTAGATGACTTCCATGCACTCATGGAGGGCATGGAAGATTTTAATGAAACAAAGGTCTATTCATTGCTCGTGCACACACTTCACAACCACCCATTGCAATCATGTGGAACACTACCTAATAACTCTGTGCACTCATTCAAGCAATTCAACGATCTAATCAAATTTGTTTTCCACCATTTTGATGCTGAAGTACTTGATAAAAAATTTCTAAAACAATGGAAGGCTCCGGACGAATCACCTATGGAGTTTTCAAAGTGCTTCCGTCTATTCATGTTCTGAAGCCTCGAAAAGTCAGATGAAATTTTAGTATCTCATGGACAGATTTAAATATTTCCTTATCCAATCTGTCAATCCCAAGAAGATGTTCAAGCTCAAGCCCCGCTCAGCATACTTCAGGTGATGGAGTTGCACAATCACAGACGGACACGGTCACTGTCACAAGTCACTGTCCATCGTCCCCTCAACAAACAGCTCCACCATCATAGAGTGATGTGGAAGAGCATGAACACACATATGTTCAATTGTCACATCCTCCTGACATCGCTCCTTCCGATTTTCACGCAAGATTGGTTGAAAATCCATCAAGTTATCACCTGTATTTTGTACCTCAACCTCTGTCTTCGTATTCTGATCATCCTCTGGATTACATTGTCTTGTGTTCTTCCATTCTGGACTCTACACCTATTTTGAATGAGGATCGATATATCAATGGAGTTGTTGTTACACAAACAACATGTGCTAGCATCCATGAAGAGAATGATGGGGAGCTTGAACATCCACCAGAAGTAGGGGACCATCCCTATCTGTCGATACCTCCTCCATTTTTTCCTGAAATCCTTGATGATCCTACCATCCCTGATTTTTCATGTGCACCTCCATCCACGGATGCACCCATTATTGATCATTCGCAAGATACATCAAATATTAGTCCACCATCTGACAACAAAGAGGACCAATCATTCATTGAAAATCCACTTGATCTTTCATTTGCTTTTTCTGGAAATGCATAGGGTGAACATCCTTTCTTCTCATCTACCCCTCTGTGTGATTCATTAAATCATGAGGATGTTGACCAACATCCTTAGTTTTCTGATCTTGGTTGTCATGATCTCTTTACCTCATCATCTGATCATGACGTTGATTCACTCGTTGCTAATCCTTCTAAGCCACTAGTCTAGGATGATCTATCTATCAATGAAGTCGAAACCCCCAAGACTATCAAGGCACTTCAGCCTGAGCTGATGGTTATGTCAGGCCCTCACTGTCTTGAGGTTGGGCTCACTTCCAATCAGGAAATTGTTCAAACACCTGAGGCTCCTCATCACTCATCTTTATGCACTGAAGAAAAATCCAACCCTCATATTTCACTTCCTCTTCTCGAACTACACGATCCCATCACTCATGCATTGGAGGAATCTTACACAGCAAGCACACTTGCGCAACGTAAGTGGTTTACCTTTCTCACATTTGCTTACATGTCAAGGTTAAGGGAATTCGTACACTCAAAATCTATACATAGTGTAGCACAACACCATGGAAAATCCACAGAGTGCATGTCATGCGCTTTCACTCATTTTTGTTTTGTGGATGCTTGCAAGCTCAGAGTGTGTTTGTTCTCATTATTGTATCTTTCACATATGTTGGTTCGCACAACTATGTTGTTCGCGAACCATGCCCTCACCAACATGGATCAACCAATGTGTTGGTGGTTGCATTGGAAGTATCATTTCACTTGAGACAACCCATGCATTGTTAGCTTAGGAGTAGGAGTAGTGTTTGCTTTCAGTTTCTTTGTTTGCATGATTGTTTCTTTCTTTCTTTGCATGTTTGTTTGTTTTCTTGCTTGTTTGCTCACTAGCTTTGCTTTTGCATTTAATTCTGCTTATGCTTGTCTTTTTTGTTTGTTTGCTTGATTTTGTTCATAGGTTAGTTTCACTTGAAACCATGCATGACTCTTGAAACAATATGGGTAAAGTACAAGAGGCCTTGTGCAGCTATCACTACATGGTTATCTGTCACCCCGCCTCTGTATGAAGAACTTGTTACTTTAGTCCCTGATACGTCGATGGGTACCTACTGTTCAATGTGAACCTTGATGAAAACACAATGCTTGTGCGCTAAATAGTGTCACCTACTCTAGTGGGTTGTTTTTGGGTAAACCCTTGGAAGCTCAATCAAGTAGAGTAAGGTGAGGGGGGAAACCTTAATAGGCATGTTAGAAGTATATAATAAACTAATTCTATGAAGGAAAAACCTCTTCTTCTCTCAATAAGTCGGGATCCCTCTTCTGCCTCTGAAATGAATAAGTGTTATGCACAGTTATGAAAAATGAAAAAATAAAGAGTGAAATTTTTCAAAAATGAAAAATGAATAAGGTTAAAGAAGAGAAATGCTTCTTGTGCAGAGAGGTGATGCAAGTAACTCTGCTAGGTGACTAACCAGGCTCGCTGGCAGCAAAGTGATGTGTGTGTTCCTGTGTGACTCCGTCGGGGTATTGTTCAGGCCTGTTGGCAGCAGAGCAACACCATAGATGAAACTAAGACTCTGACGACTATACTGATTTTGCACCAATATACCCCTCAACTCCAATTGAAACAATTGCGTTGACTTGGCTTGGAATGTGTGTCAATCGACCAAGAGCTTGGCAGATGCTAAATCTTACAATCAAGAAAGTGTGGAAATCAAGACAAATTCAGAACTAAACAATACTTCAGGAGGTGTTAGACTTGCTTTTCACAAAAAAGGTCCATTTAGAGAGCTGGAGTTCTACTACTGTGTCACCAAGTTTTGTGGTGGCTACAACCAACCTCCAAAATTTTTCCTTAGCTTCGTTTTGGAGCCTCCCTACCAATCTTCCACAATAGAATGTCTCACCTTGTCAAGTATGTAAGCTTCAGTGGTTTTCTTGTAGAATGACTACCTGTCCATCAAATCTTGTTGCATCCTCCTCACAGGCTGTTTCACTAGACTTGGTCCAGTTGCAGGTTGAGCAACTCCCTCAAGAATTTGTGCAATTCCAGAGGGCAACCAACCTTCCCTCCAGAAATTGCGTAATTCTGTCTGGTAGCCTATTGGGCTCCACAATTGCACAAATATGCCAATCACTGTTCACTGAGAAAATTGCGTAATTCCTCCTAGGAGAGCTGCTCAGCCTAGAAATTGTGCAATTCTAGGCAGTAGTCAGCTGCTCTACCAGAAATTGTGCAATCCCTTTAGGCAGCTAGCCCAACGCCCTCCCAGAAATGCGCATTTTGTCCCCTCAGTTGAGCAAACTGTTGCATGTGCAGTTGGGTTGACTAGTTCCCTCTGAGACTAAGAAAAATTGATTTTCATGCATGGACTACTTCTCCCAAGGTAGCATGCAAAGGGATACCTTGATTCAGGGATCTGTCTTTAGTAGCTAGAAGTTACATGCAAGGATCATTTCAGAAACCTCCCGCCAAGTGTTTCTTTTCCTAGATTTGTGGCTTATGCATCACAACCTGTATTTTGTAAAAACTCATTAACTGGACACTGTAGAGCTCATTCCTCACATATACCTTGTAGCTCTGACATCCCAGATTGCATCTAGGATTCATCAGCACATTCAGCCCAATTGTCTTGGGGTAAGCCTTCCTTTCATGTCTTACGTTGTGTTTTTGTCGATTTTTGTGTTTCACTTTGTCTGAGTGTTGTCTGATTGATTTCAGTGAGTACTTGCTATTGTTTTGATGTATGTTAGCTTGTAGAAGCACCATTTCAGTTTTCGTTCGCATCTCACTGTTTTCACATGCATGACACTGTTTTTCATGGACGGTTGTCGTTGTGGCGACTCGCTTCACACACATGCATGCTTTCTCGTTTTCTAAATCCTGCACTTGTTGCTTGCATGAATGATCATTCACTCTTATTTTCACTCATCTCACCATGCATCCAGACTTCTCATGTTTTCAATCGCCCGTCGGCTGGTTTGGGCTGCCTTGCCCCAGACCGTGCCCTGCCCAGCTAGCACTATGCATTTCTAGAAGTGAAGGCTTTTCCTTCCATCCATAAATTGTGCAAGTCTAGCCCAACACTGACCTTCATGCTTTCATTGTGAAATTATTGGAGGCAGTGTCCTGCTAGCCCTAGAAACTACGCAATGCATTTTGTTGGTTGAATGCCACTGCTGACTAAAATTGTGCATTGCATAGTTTCAGTCCTTAGCAAGCTAAGATGGACTATGCATTTCATAGTTCTAGTAGTCATTCAGCCTCCTGACAGCCTGAACTATGCCTTGCATAGTTTTGGCAATCAGTCCCCCAACCTCTCGGCAAAAATCACACAACTTTCACGTTCAATCACACAGGTATGTTGCAAGTCAGTCCTCAAGTTTGTTTTGGTTTTTGACTAAAATATTGCTTGTCATGAGTGTTGTTATGTCTCTAGGAATAACAGGTGTTTATCTCTCAGCAGCACAAGTATAATGGCTTCCAAGAGAATAGAGTCAAAGACACTGTTAAGAGCACAACTAGGGATGTAGTTAATCAAGTGTCTATGAACTCGCCTATCCACGAAGACATCTAGTTGTTCATGGACAAGGATATCAAGATCAATGAAAATGGCATAACAACAAGTAGCACCATCAGCAATAGCAAAAGGCAACATACCTGTGCGCAATGAATGCAAGAGGAAGGTTGTTGACAACATAGAGGTAGAGAAAAGCTGCAAGTTCAAAGTAGATCCACTCATGACGAGAGAAATTTGGAGATTGAGGCTATGAGGTGATGGAGTGACATGAAGGTAGCATGAAGGTAGAGAATGGAACAAAGAAGGAGTTGCATGTGCTGAAGAAGAAACTCAAGGAAGAACAAGAGCTGCATAGACGAGAGAATGAGTTGCAGCAAGAACAGGTACAACAGGGGGCGCATGATCTGAATTGGATCCATAAAGAACTATCAAGAAACCATGACTGTATCAAGTTGGTACAAAACATTAAAGAATTCCAAAACAGCGACCAAAAACACCCTGAACCAGTAGCAATGGCAACCAGCGTGGAAAAACAAGGACCTCGATCAAAGCGCGCTGACCGAGACCCATGGAGACTGCATAGAAGGTCAAAGTAGACCCTGGGAGCCCCAGATCGAGAAAATAAGGAGGTTTTTGATGCGCACACTAATCGCGCATCGCTAAGAAAATAGGGCCAAAATGGGGGAAGCCCAAGCACTTGGATGCATGGCAAATTGGAGAACCGGGGGTGGAAAAGGCAAAAAGTGTGAAACGTACAAAGGTGGGACCCGCACTCTAGAAACCAGTGGTATTGATCAGGGTGCCCTCAGAAGGTAAGAGGTTTTGGACAAAAGCAGAGCGATCCAACTCAATGATCGATGTGTGGTCGGCGGAGGTGAGAGAAAACTGTCGTTGATCGCACGCTATTGGTCGAGCAAGTCAACCGCGCGGGACGTGCGTATGACGTTGGATCTGGGGGACCCAGATCAGATGGCTAAGATCGCGCCCAATGGAGGAAGCATAATCAATGAAGGATTAAGCTGCGTTTGTAAAGATTCGAGGTATGTTTGACCACCACGGTGGAGGAAAGACTTCATCCATGACGTAACTGAAGAAACAAATCGACGAAGCAGGTTGGTGCCATTTAGAGGAGGACATGTGACCACTCCCTGAGCATTCATGCTGACGCCGAACAAGGAACTCCAAGTGTAACTACAGAAGGTGAATCGATAGAGGTGGAAGAGGAACCAAATAGGCATGGGAATGAAAGGCTAAAAGCCATGAACAGAGACAGAATAAAGGGAGATATTGATTGAGTCAGTCAGAGTGAACCCTAAGAGGAGGACTAAACACTAAGAGACAGAAACCAGAGAAGAAGGCAGTAAAGAAAAAGCAGAAAAAGATAGATGGCCGAGCTGACCAGCGGCGACATCGAGCACCAGAGAGCTTGAGAGATTCAAGCAGTCCCATAAGGGAATCTGTTCGGACTGAGCACCACATTTGGCTCTTTCCACTATAGACCAGAAGGTCACAGAGCTGGTAGGAAGAAGAAGAGTCTGTGTACTCCAGTGGCTTGGGGAATCCAAGAACCACCCTGCCAAGCAAACCTACTTCAGGAGAACTCACGGTGAGTCCCTGTATTGTAATTCTCTGCTTAAAAGACACAATAAAACAAGGCCACCACTGAACGCTAGACCGGAGATGTAGCCAGGAGAATAGGGTGAACTCCTTATTAAAATTCTTGTGTCTTTATGTTTGCTTACTGTATTTCTCTACTGTCTTTCCATTTAAAATGTCTGTGTGCTGGCAATCTGATCGATTTGTTGCTTAAATAACACGGAACACACACCATCACATGAGCCTGTAATACTTTTTGTTTAATAAATCTTCAACTGGTGTCACTCATAGGGTGATTATCAGATCAAGTGGTATCAGAGCTTTAGGATGTAAGGTTAGACAAGCTTGTGTTGGTTTAGCTGTGAATGCTCACTAGATGAAAGCTCAAATTAGGAGAAGGAGAGTTGGTGGAGACTAATCCTGAAATTGGGAGAGTCCATTCTCAAAAGACAATGTCAGAGGAAGGTTCTATGGGGCCAGACCCTCAATTCATAGAGAGTTTCCTAGCTATAAAGTCTATGGTAGAAGAAATGTATAGGGACTTTAGAAAGCACAA
>APFE031222386.1:169456-189830 GCA_000404065.3 Pinus taeda
AGACATTAGATGTTTTTAAAAGAGAAAAACTTTATGTTAAACTCTCAAAATGTGAATTTGGCAAAACATCTCTAAACTACTTGGGTCATATAGTAGGGGGAGGTGAATTGAAAATAGATCCCTCTAAAGTGGCAGTCATTTTGAACTGGCCTAAAACCAGGTCTGCTACAGAAGTGAGAAGCTTCTTAGGAGTAGCTCAGTATTGGAGGAAGTTCATTTCTAACTTTTCCTCAATTGTAGCTCCCTTACATGCTTTAATAGGATTGAACAAGGTGTTTCAGTGGGGAGGCAAACATCAGAAAGCCTTCGACACCTTGAATAAAAATATTAATACAACACATGTGCTAGCACTACCAGATCTGAAAATACCATTTGAGATCCAAACTGATGCCAATGACTATGCCATGGGAGCAGTGTTGACACAACCCGGTAAGCCCATATGTTATCATTCTGAGACTTTTAATCCTGCAGTAGTTAACTATCCTACATATGCTAAAGAATTGTATGCATTAGTTCAGAGTGTGAAGAAGTGGAAACATTATTTAATGGGAAAAGAGACAGTAATACATACTGATCATCAATCACTTCAATACCTACACTCCCAAACTAAGTTGCAGCAATCAAGACATTACAGATGGATGGGTTTTCTACAACAATTTCATTTAGTCATCAGATATAAAAAGGGCATACATAACAAGGTTGTAGACATGTTTTCTAGACCTATTACAAATGCATATACCATACTTAAGCATAATTATGTGCTACATGAAAGCTACATAGAACAATATGCTTAGGATATGGAATTTAAAGATGTATATGCAATTTTGAGTCAAGGCAAAAGAGTAGAAGAATTGGACTATCACGTGAAGAACCGACTCTTATACCATTGTGGGAAACTCTGCATTCCACAAACTGAGAGGATAAAAATAATTAGGGAAGCACACACTTCTCTGATATCAGGTCACTTTGGGGTAAGTAAAATAGTTGCACAGCTGCAAAGGTTCTGCTATTGGCCGAAAATGAATGAGACAGTTTCTAGCTATGTAAGAGGGTGTGCCATGTGTGCCAAAAGCAAGCCCAACAATAGAAAACTAGGCTTGTACACTCCATTACCAGTTCCTTCTCACCCTTGGGAAAGTGTTTCCATGGATTTTGTTGGAGACTGCCTAAATCTAGGAAAGGTCATGATTATCTATATGTTGTTGTGGATAGGTTTGGAAAAATGTGTATTTTGATACCTTATAGTAAACAAATTACCACTGAACAAACTGCAAAATTGTTCTTTGAACATGTATGGGTTCATTTTGGATTATCCACTTCCATTATATCTGATCGAGACACTCGATTTGTGGGGAAGTTTTGGTCGATTCTGTGGGAACTGATGGACACCAAATTAAAGAAAAGCACAACTTTTCATCCACAAACAGATGGCTAGATAGAAGTAGTTAATAGGTTATTGATCCACTTAATGAGAGGATATTACAACAAACATCCTAAGCTTTGGGATGAATACTTGTGTTATGTGCAACATGCTTACAATAAAGCCAAACACTCTTCTACACAGAGATCTCCTTCTAAGACCTGTTTTGGTTTCACACCAAGGTCTCCTTTGGATTTTGTCTTTGGTAAAGATACCATGGTTGATAGACACAATGATGTGGACAAGGCAACTAGGTTCATTGAACAGATCTAGGAGATCCACCAGGCAGTAGAGGAACAACTGGAAAAGAGCCAGGCCAAGTACAAGGCTAGGCATGATAAGCATCGAATGGAGCATAGTTTTCAAGTTGGAGACCAAGTCTGGCTATATATCAGCAAGGACGGGATCCAAGGTGAAGGTAAAAAGCTAAAACCTATCAAGTATGGACCCTTCAAGATACTTGAGAAGATTGGTGAAAATTCTTTTTGCCTTGATCTACCAACTTACATGCACATCTACTCAGTCATAAATGCAGATTGTTTGAACCTTCAATGATTGAGGACCCAGAAGCGCAGAGTCAATTGCCTTCTCTTGATGACTTGCTACTTGAATGTCTTAATGAACTGTAGGAAGAAACAGTGCTAGACAGGAAGGTAAAGACGACTTGCAAGGGAGATGTGGAATACCTCAGGATTGGGCTCAGAGGTTCAAAGCCGAGTAGTGCGAATTTGATTGAGATTGGACAAGTGAGAAAGAAATACCCTCACTTAGTTGATTCTTGAAAACCAACTTTTGGTGGTCCAAAAGATTTTTCAATGGGAAGGTCGTGATCTGAATTGGATCCATAAAGAACTATCAAGAAACCATGACTGTATCAGGTCGAGACAAAACATTAAATAATTCCAAAACAACAACCAAAAACACCCTGAACCAGTGGCAATGGTAGCCAACATGGAACGACGAGGACCTCACTCAAAGCGCACTGATCGAGGCCCATGGAGACTGCGCAGGAGGTCAAAGTAGCCCTTGGGAGCCCCGGATCAAGAAAATAAGGACGTTTTTGATGCGCTCACTAATCGCGCATCGTTGGGTAAACAGGACCAAAATGGAGGAAGCCCAAGCACTCAGACGCATGGCGAACCGAAGAACCACAGACAGAAAAGGCAAAAAGTGCTAAACGTACAAAGGTGGGACTCGCACTTTGGAAACCAGTGGTATTGATCGGGGCACCCTCAAATGGTAAGAGGTTTTGGACGAAAGCAGAGTGATCCCACTCAACGATCGATGCGTGGTTGGAGGAGGTGAGAGAAAACCATCGTTGATCGTGTGCTATCGGTCAAGCAAGTCAACAACGCGGAACGTGCATATGACGTTGGATCTGGGGGACCCGGATCGGATGGCTAAGATCGCGCTCAATGGAGGAAGTGGAATCGATGAAGGATTAAGCTGTGTTTGTAAAGATTTCAGGTTCGTTTGACTGCCACGATGGAGGAAAGACTTTATCCACGACGTAACTAAAGAAATGAACCGATGAAGCAAGCTGGAGCCGTTTAGAGGAGGACATGTGGCCACTCCCTGAGCGTTCATGCTGACGCCAAACATGGAACTCCAAGTGCAGCTGTAGAAGGTGAATTGACAGAGGTGAAAGAGGAACCGAACAGGCATGGGAACGAATGGATAAAAGCCATGAACAGAGACAGAATAGAGGGAGAGATTGATTGATTCAATCAGAGTGAACCTCGAGAGGAGGACTGAACACTAAGAGATAGAAACCAGAGAAGAAGGCAGTAAATCAAAAGCAGAAAAAGACAGAGGGCTGAGCTGACCAGTGGCAACATCGAGCACCAGAGAGCTTGAGAGATTCAAGCCATCCCATAGAGGAATCTATCCAGACTGAGCACCACATTTGGTTCTTTCCACTATAGACCAGAAGGTCACAGAGCTGGTAGGAAGAAGAAGAGTCTGTGTACTCCAATGGCTTGGGGAATCCAAGAACCGCCCTACCAAGCTTCTCTGCTTAAAAGACACAATAAAACAAGGCCACCACTGAAAGTTGGACCAGAGATGTAGCCTAGGAGAATAGGATGAACTCCTTATTAAAATTTTTGTGTCTTTGTGTTTTCTTACTATATTTCTCTGTTGTCTTTCCATTTAAAATGTCTGTGTGTTGGCAATCTGATCGATCCATTGTTTAAATAACCTAGAACACACACAAGCACATGAGTCTGTAATACCTGTTGTTTAATAAATCTTCAACTGGTGTCACTCATAGGGTGATTATCAGATCAACGAAACATGCACAAACGGATGAAACTGTGCCTGTACAAGTTATAGATCCATCCTAGTAGCTAGAACGGAGTAGACAAGGTGAGCAGTGTTGTTTATTGCATGCAAGGGAATTTAGTAGCATTCATGTCATTGTGCACACGCATGCAATCCCACCCATTTGGCACACTCACCGAGGTGAAGACAAGAAGCAAGTCCAACTGAAGCTGAACATGTATTTTGACAAGTTGATGTGCACAGCCACTAGAACATGCTTTGAGATCATTGCAGACACTATGCATCAAGATGTTGTCAGTCCGGTCGCACCTAGGATGACCATGCGCATGCTATCAGATGATTTGGATGGAGAAGCCACATCAATGTACCTGGATGCAATAGAGGCAAGAGTTCACTTTAGCAAGATGTCACCGTTGAGCGCACAGACACCATCACGGACAACCTAGCTTAGTATCAGTTCTCCACCATTGACCATCACAAGTATGTCAAAGAGTTGGTCTCACCACAATGGTCTAAGTGTTATTGATGTCTTGCATGGCTTGCTCAAGCTGTTTTGTCTCACATGGGACATGTGTATTGTAATGTAACGTCTCGTCAAGTGTAAGTTCAAGTGTCAATAGTTGGATGCAATAGTTATAGAGTAGATGAAGAGTCATGAGGGTGGATAAACTGTCACAAAGGGGAATGTCAAGGGCCACCCTGCCCTTTACTATAAATAGTACCTCATAACTCATTGTCGAGGCTTTTGGTCAGCCAAGCTTCGACAGGAGTATCTTAGAGAAAGCTTGGACAATATTGTAATGTGCCTTGGCTTCTCCACTGCACAGAGCTAGTATATCTCTTTGAAGGAGCAGACGATTATGGCTATAACGTTTGGCTATCGACACTAGTGGTTGGTCATGGATATATTGTATGACTGGAACTTACACTTCTTAATATAACAGAGCCAACATGTTTCATGCATATGTTGTATTTTATTCTAGCTATATGGTTTACTATAAATGATATATGTATTTCTTTGCTTACACATGCATGTATGGACTATTATGTATAAGTATGTATGAATCTTTCTGAAATGTGATGTTGACTTAGTCATCACTTTGGATTGCTTGCTAACTTGCTTTCCATCTTGTGATGCATCTTCACTCGTGTGTTCCCTTCCAAGCCGCGTATTATTACAAGTTTCCAAGGGGTGCACTCACCTCACTTTCTGTGTGTTAGAACCTCTCATTCACCTTCCTTGACTTACTGCAACTGTCACACCCTTTCTACCAATAAGGAAATCTTACTTGATTCTATGCGAAATCGCATTCAAGACATTACCGTATGACCCACTGTTGGAACACCTACACCAAACGGTCTTAGGTCTAACTGGGACTTCTTACTGGGGAGATCCCCTCACATGTTGGCAGGTACATCACCGTTAACAGTTCCTAAAGAGCTAACAATTAAGCAATTTTTTTTGAATGGATTCCATCGAAGTCCTTATGTTGCCCATCCTGGATATCAGAAACTATTTTCTACAATAAAAAACAACTATTTATGGCCTAGGGTGAGGAAGGATATTGGCAAGTCAAGGTTGAGCACCAACATCATGTTGGCTTAATTCACCTATTACCCATTCCTGAATGGAAATGGGACATGATTACATTAGATTTTGTAACTGACTTACCTATATCTAAGAAGAAAAGTGATTCTATAATGGTAGTGGTGGATAAATTGAACAAAGTATATCATTTCATCCCTATCAAATCCACTTACCAAACTACTCAAATTGCATATATATGTATGATAGATATATTTTAGTTAAATGGTATGTCAAGAGTGATAATTTCTGATAGGAACATTAATTATACTTTTGCATTTTGGAATGCCCTCTTTACTAGATTGGGTATTCAAATCTAGTTCATACTGCATATCACCCATAAACAGATGACCAGACTGAATGGGTGAATCAGGTGCTAGAGGATATGCTATGAATGTATCTAATGCAACAACCAACTAAATATGAAGAATACCTTCACCTAGTGGAGTTTTCTTATACTAACAACTACCATGAATCATTGAAAATGAGTCCTTTTGAAGTACTATATGGAAAAACATGTAGAACACCTGCTACCTAGAGCAATCCTAAGAATAAATTAATTTTATGACTTGACATGCTAGTGAAAATGGAGCACACAACAAAAAAGGTTGGACAAAACTTAAAGGATTCTTAAGATAGACAAATGGCTTATGCAGGTGACCATGTATATGTTTGATTTAAACCTAAGAGGATCACCCTAAGATGGGTGGTTGTGAAAAATTAGCACCTCGATACTGTGTAACTTTCCATATTTTGGAAAGGGTGGGACCTGTAGCATGCCAACTTGCATTACCAAGTCATATACGAGTCCAAAATGTGTTTCATGTTTCACTTTTAAAGATATATATATATAATATATAATATATATATTATATATATATATATAGACCCAAACATATCATAGATTGGAAAGATGTGCAGGTAAAGTATATGCTAGAATTTTATGAATACATTTTTAATTCAATGAGTAAATAAAACTAATGTCAGTATCATGACTGTGTAACCAGTCAAACTAGATAGAGAGTTTCTGGTAGAACCTCTGTGTATTATCGACAAGAGAGAAATAATGTTCCGAAGGCGAGCTATCCCCTAGTTTAAAGTGCAGTGGAGACACTTTAGCCTAGAAGAAGTCACTTGGGAAGATAAAGAGGTATATCTTGAGTTTTTTCAAGAAGAGGAAAAAGGATGAACATCGAGGATGGTGTTTCACTCAAGGGGGGAAGATGTGACACCCCCAAGTGTTGTAAATATTTTCTATTTACTTTTACTATGTTGGACCCAGTAACCTATGTAGTTAGAGTAAATTTCTTGTAACTTTAACATTTAGGAATTTGGATTATTTTTAAATTTTCTTATTAAAAGAAAAAGTTATGTTAAGTCTTAGAATTGATGAGATGAGACCCCAGTAAAGTTCTCAATTACTAGATAGTTAGAAACAATTATCCTTTCTCTCTTTCATTGGAGACAAAAAATCTCAGTGGGAAAGGAGGATGACAAGGAAGGATGGAGGAAAATACTAGAGGCATTTGAGAGGACAGAAAAGAAGACCTAGACAAGAAACTGGGAAGGTGGGGAAAATGCTACTTGTGAAGTATTTTTGAGCTAGAATGGGAACTAGTGGAAACTCCAATACAAACCCAAGTTTGTGAAATTCTAGGTTGGACTGAGAAGTCATGATGCTTGTGAATTGATCTTGATAGGTTACTATCTAAATTGGTTATTCTAGGGTTGAGAAGCTCGGGGGAAGAAATTAGACATAATTACCAATTCTTGTTGGTAGGGTGGAGCGGTCTCGCATGTGAATTCTTGGACAGATGGTATAAAATATAAGTATGTTGATGAGTTATCTTATCTATAGTGAAATGAACTTGTGTAAATTCTCTTTAAACTAGTCCTCTTTATTAAGAAAAGGATCTGCATGCATGCTTAATAAACTATGTTCTTTCCTTTGGAAAGAAGAATTTGTGTGAATTATTGTCCAAGCTTTTGTGAAAATGTAAATAGGGATACTATATATATATATATATACTATATAATGTGCACTATATTATATATTATTATATATTATATATATAATTTATATATAATTTATATATTATATATATTATATATTATATAATATATTATTATATAGTGTCACAATATGGAGGAATACTGGTGGTATCTTGTGAAATATGGAACCATATGCACTATGTGATTGCTTATAAAGATTGTATTAGAAAATTATTGTAAAGGAGACTGTAAAAATAGCACATACAACTTTGTATGATAAATAAAAGAAAACTCTGCAACTATTTTTTTATTGACCACAATATATTTACAAAGAAGCATGAGTATGACTAAGGTTATGTAATATCTACATATAAAAACACTTAAGTGTGCACTTACACAATGATATGGTGGAGCAGAGCCGGGTCGACACCTGACACATTAATTTAGCAAAGTCAAAAATCAGCCTAGTCAACTGGATAAACTATTCTTGTCTAACATATAGTGCTTCAAGATTTATTTCCTGGACGAGAACGATTTTGGGCACCATTCATTCTTTAAACAAAGGTTGGGGTGAAAATTATAGAAAAAATTATTAGAGAATACTTCTATTCAAAAAAGAAAAATTAATAACAAACTCGTGAAGAAAGGAATCAAAACAAAGAAATACACTCATATTTCTCCACAAATTTTAACCGAGCTTCACATAAATTACCCAAACCCTTGTGCTAATATGATGTGGAAAAGTGTGCAAACAATACATGAATAAAAACCATGAGAGGAATTATTAGAGAACGTAAACCTTCTTATAGTTCCCAACCATTCATGCATGTAGAGAGCGATAAATGTAACTATTATTAAAAATGTATACACCCTAAAAATTAATGGTCGTACACATGATTTAGAATAACAACATGACCATTAAAGAGTGATGCATTTACAATAGGTCAAATACCTCCATCGTTCCAAGAGTGTACAAAATAAGAGGGATAAAAATAACTAGATTTTGATAATTGAATAATTGATTTATGCAGTACCAAAATTCAATACCCAAGATATGGAATCTAAATAGTGGTTAAAATATTTCTATGCCTATGGCCACAACTATGATGTACCAGAAGCAGACAAAACCTTGAGGTCGAATCTTCATAGTAGATAGTAAGAATTGGAGGAACATGTACGAAGAATGAGAGCTAGCATAAGAGGCAATGTTCTTTGAACACAAAAGCTTGCTTTCTATCAAGAAATATAATGACCAGAAGGGTGGAAGGTTCAAGCCGTAACCTAAGTAATGTCTATACAATGATAGAGAGCCAAAACCCAGAAAAATCAAGCACATTAATTTAAGATAGAGCTCAGTACATCGAAGAAAAGAGAAAATATTTTACTCACTTGTTACCTTGAGGTATCCTGGTGCTAAGAAAGGAATCAACAAACTGTTGGAACCATAAGGGAAGGGTCAACCCCACTATGCACGAAGGAGAAGTAACAAAAACAAAGAAACTTGTGAAGGTAACACCCAACTCATTTTACCTCATTGTGTGCATCCCTGTAGCCGAGTGTTGCTTGGAAGATACAATCCTATTCGTCCTCGCTAGCCACAACTTGGGTAGATGCAAAGGAAAAGAGAAATTTATCGGAGATAGGAAGAGAAGGCAAGGTTGTAAACAATAACTCAATCGAAAGTGTAATAAGACCAAACCTTCCCTGTTGTGAGTAAAGAGAAACCATATCCTAATGAGGGTTTGGGCGTAGAGCTCTCTCAAAAAAAGGAACAACGCAAATGACCAGCTAACTGAGATAGAAAATCAGGTAGTTACCCTTAATGAGTTAGGAGCATGTTGATTCGTTGGATCGAAGGCATCACCGATTAACAATGAAGGGAAAACCTAGGTGTGCCTCAACATGAGTGCTAGAAGGTTCGAGATACCTTGGCAGGCCTGCATGGTGTTAGAGGCCTAGCTAGCATCAACTCATGCTAGGGAACCGCACCCTTAATTAATACATGTTAAAATATCCCATTGGTGTCAACACATTCAAACAAAATTAACATGAAAAGTTAAAAATTGCATCAAATATCATAGTTTAACCATGTTATATATGTAAGTTTAATTGTATCATATACATATCAAATTTTAGCTCGAGACATAAATGTAGTTCGAATAGGGGAAATGAGGAAAGAAAATAAGCATTCAGTTATACATTGACCAAGAAAGATTCATAACTAACTGGAAAACTGAAACCAAATACACAAATAACAACACAGGATTTATGTGGTAAAACCTTGACAGGGTGTCAAGGAAACGTCCATGAGGCAAGGGATTGGAATCTCTATTCAATCAATAATGATTTTCCATTATTACATTTCTCGGGCATTCACTAGTTTTATACAAGCCTCCTCCGTTATGTAACTATTGTTTCGGTATAAAACTAACTAGTAGTAACTAATACAATTATTACTCATATTAACATAATTCATTGTCAAACTTCCAACAAACTCCACCTTGACAACAATTTTCCTAATCCCTTGCCCATGCCCATTCATCATCTTTTCTGCAAGCCAAGAGAAGCTAAACACCATCGCAACTTCTCTACTGCCACTGGCTTTATGAATATGTCTGCACAATTCTCTCACGTATGGACCTTTCGAAGAGCTACTTTTCCGCCATCAATCACATGTCTCAGAAAATGATACCTTACATCAATGTGCTTGGTTCTGCTATGATAAGCAGGATTTGTAGCCAAGTGAATAGCACTTTGACTGTCACAAAGTACATTCACTTTCTCTCGCGTCCTTCCAATCTCATCAAACAAACCCTTTAACCAGATTGCTTCTTTACTGGCATTTGAAGCAGCTATATATTCTGCTTCGGCAGTGGACAATGCAACTATTTCTTGAAGCTTTGGCATCCAACTAATTGCTCCACCTGCAAGAGTAAAGACATAACCTGTAGTAGATCTTCTTTTGTCCAAATCACCTGCATAATCAGCATCTACATATCCGCAGACTGATCCTTCACCATCACTAAAGATGATGCAATGGTCACTTGTGCCTCTTAGATATCAAAGCACCCATTTCACTACTCGCTAATGTTCTTCACCTCGATTTGCCATGAACCCATTGACAACTCCAACTGCATGTGAAATGTCAGGTCTTGTAGATACCATCGCATACATTAACTTGCCTACAACATTTGCATATGGTACATGAGACATATACTACTTTTCTTCATCAATTCTAGGACTCAAAACCAAAGAAAGCTTAAAATGGGAAGCTAGTGGAACATTAACAGGTTTCACATTGTTCATAGAGAACTTTTCAAGTACTGTCTCCACATACTTCTACTATGATAACCAAAGCTTACCATTTTTCCTATCTCTGTGTATCTCCATGCCCAAGATATGTTTTGCTACTCCAAGATCCTTCATATCAAACGTCCTAGACAGCTGAGCCTTTAACCTGTTGATCTCTTCCATGCTTTTTCTTGCAATAAGCATATCGTCAACATACAAAGATAAGATAATGAATATGCCATTGAAACTTTTGAAGTATACACAATGATCATACTCACTTCTTATAAAGTTCTGGCTCACCATGAAGGAATCAAACTTCTTGTACCATTGTCTGGGAAACTGCCTCAGACCATACAACGATTTCCTGAGCTTGCAAACTAATCTTTTGCTGCGACCTTGTACAAAACCTTCTGGATATTCCATATAAATCTCTTCATTCAAATCACCATGTAGAAAAGTTGTTTTAACATATAACTGTTCTAACTCAAGATTAAGTAACGCAGTTAGTGCCAACACAGTACGAATAGAAACAAGTTTTACAACTAGAGAAAAAATCTCATGAAAGTCTATACCTTCAACCTGAGAATACCCTTTTACTACCAATCTCGCCTTATACCTTTCGATACTTCCATCAACTTTCTATTTTAGTTTGAAGACCCACTTGCATCCAACAACACTTCTACCTTCAGGAAGCTCTACAAGATCCCAAGTATTCTTCTTTGCTAAGGAATCCATTTCTTCTTCCTTAGCCGTTTTCCATTTTTCGCTATCTGTATCATCTATTGCTTCCTGATAATAAGAAGGTTCCCCATCTTCAGTAATCAAAGCAAAAGATGAAGAAGAATCTTCATACCTTTTGGGAGTTTTTCTTTCCCTTATAGACCTTCTTAGAGCGACTGGTTGCTGAACTGGTTCAGAAACTTGTTCAGAAACTTGAACTGGTTCAGAAGCTTCAACGACTTCCTTTATGTCTTCAACACCTTTTTCTCCAGAAGTCTCTCTTTCCTTTTGACTGTCACCAAAAGGTCTAGCCTCCAACTGAACTCGTTGATTTGGCGATGCCTGTTCCTGTTCAATTCTTTCAACATTTGATTTTAAAAGATAAGATTCATCAAATGTTACATCTCTACTAATTACTATCTTCCGCAATGTAGGATCCCACAACCTGTATCCTTTCACTGCATATTCATACCAAACAAAGACATAACACTTCGATTTTGGGTCTAATTTTGAACGTTGATTTTTAGGAATAAGAGAATAAGCATCACAGCCAAATATCCTCAAATGTGATAATCACAAGATTGACCTGTCCAAACTTCTTCAGGAATTTTACAATTAATTGCTACTGAAGGTGTTCCATTAACTAAATAATAGGTAGTAGATACTACTTCTGCCCACAAATCCTTTTGCAAGTTAGCATTGCTAATCATGCTTCTGGCTCTTTCCATAAGAGTCCGATTCATACGCTCAACAACACCATTTTGTTGAGTAGTATAAACAGTAGTTTTGTGTCTAATAATTCCCTCATCCTTACAATATTGTTCAAATTCAATTGAAGTGAACTCACTACCATTGTCAGTTCTTAAACATTTAATAGATTTGCCTGTTCTTTTCTCTACCATTGCTTTAAATTGTTTAAAGACATTGAGTACATCAGCTTTCTTTTTTAGCATAAAGATGCAAAATTTATGAGAGAAATCACCAATAAACATTAAAAAATATAGAGCACCTCCATATGATACAACAGGGGATGGTCCCCATAGATCATAATGAATATAGTCTAAAATATCTTTACTATTATGATTTCCAACTTTAAATCTCTATTTACATTGTTTTCCATACACACAATGTTTACATAAATCTAACTTCAAGATTTCAGATCGGGAAGAGATTTACGTTTCATCAGTATCTGAAGACCTTTCTCGCTCATATGACCTAATCGTTGATGCCATAGATGAGTACTTGCTTCTTCCTTTTCTGACGCAACCGCTGCTTCACTGACCTGAGTACTTCCTTTTAACCTATAAAGATTTCTGACCTTTTCTGCTTTCATAACCACTAGGGCTCCTTTAAAGACTTTCAAGACAACATCCTGACCTGTAAACTTATAACCATCTGAATCCAACACTCCCAAAGAAATCAAAATTTTCTTCAAATCAGGTACATGTCTAACACTAGTTAATGTTCTAACTGTGTTATCATACATCTTAATCCTGATATTCCCCATCCCACCAGTCTAATATGACACATTATTACCCATAAACATAAAACTACCATTTACATTTTCATACGAAGTAAACCAATTTCTGTGTGGACACATGTGATGAGAAGCACAAGAGTCTAACAGCCAACTTTCTCAACCGTGAGAGACATTACATTTAGGTGAAGTTTCATCTATCATACATAATTCTTCAGCAGATAAAACTTCTTCTATCATACCTGAATCAACTTGATTCGCTTCCTTCTTCGGGTTATCAGATTCTTTTCATTTCCAATAGTCTTTCTTCAAGTGTCCAATTTTATTGCAGTTCCAACATTTTGCCTTACACTTCTTTCCCTTTGATTTAGATCTGGAAGACCCCCTTGGTTTTTCTCCTGTTTCCTTTGAGCGTCTTCTAGCTACCATGGCTTCTGATGTAGCTGTTTCGGTACTAGATTTCCTTCGTACTTCTTTAGACAAGAGAGCTCCCACGACTAATTCAAACTTCAAAGAATCAGCAGTGCTTAAGCTTATTGAAGTTACGAAGTGATCCCATGATTCAGGCAGAGAACACAGGAACGTTATGGCTTTATCTTCTTTCTGAATTTTAACTTCCATATCTGTTAATTGGCAGATAAGTGTAGTAAAAACATTCAAATGTTCTACAACTTTTAAACCTTCTTTCATTCGAAGACAATACAACTGTCTTTTCAGATAAATTATATTGGTTAATGACTTTGTCATATAGAGTTTTTCCAGTTTTTCCCACAGTCCTGAAGTTGTACTCTCTTCAACAATGTTGAAGATAACCTCATCTGCTAGGCATAACCTGATGGTACTGAGCACTCGGGCATCCAAGTCCTCCCAGTCTAAATTAGTTATGGTTGCAGGTTTCTTAGTTGCCCCATCCAATGCCTTATGGAACCCTTGTTGCACAAGCAAATCCCTAACCTTCAATTTCCAAAGAGCAAAATTTCTCTTTCCGGTGAATTTCTCCACCTCGAATTTTGCATTCGACATCTTGGCCATTTTTCTAGGGTTTCAATCTTCAGTATTTCAACTAGGGTTTATATTTTTCTTTTCAAAAAAAAAAACTTTTGTGTAAAGAAAATAATTCTCCCAAAAATAACCCTTCAGCAATTTTTTTTTAATTTGCAAACCATTTCTTTCATTTCAAACCCTTTGTTTTTTTTTCTTCAATTTAAATGAAATATTTCATTCAATTTAAATAAATTCACCCTTTACAAATTTTTGGAAAACTTCTGGAAAAAATTTCTCTCAAAATTTAAGAAAAAAATTACCTTGATCCACAACCCAGGCCTCTGGCAGTACGCAAGCTCCTCCATTGAAGCAGTGTTGCCCTTCACACAGGGGCAACCTTCATATGCTCCTTCACACGCAGGTGGCCAGCACGCTGAGAATGGGCCTCTTTACAGCCACATAGGGCTACCTTCACACACAGGTCCAGCACGTTCTGGTTTCCTCACTTTGGTCAACGCAGACACATAGAGCAGAGAGACCACCACGCAGAGAAAAAATAGCTCTGGCAGCGCAGAACTGAGGTTTAGGTAGTAATCGCCTATGTCATTCCATGCTTCTTCTTCTTCAACCAACCAACACGAGGGCATTCTGGTTCTGCTCGACAAGGGTAGTGAGCAGCTTCCAAGCTTCTGGACAATAGCATGTAGAGGGTTTGGCGGCTGCACGCACTCGGGACAATAGCACGCAGAGGATTTGGTGCACGGAAGCCTCTGGACAACAACACGCAAAGAGTTTGGCGGCTGCAACTACTCCATGCTTCTGCAACTGTTCCACGCTTCTCACCCAACCAACACGCAAAGGGGACTCCAAACAACACGTAGAGATCTACTCGCCTTCATGCAGAGACACGCAGACTTCACACTGAGAATACAGACACACAACCTTTACGCTGAGAGCTTTCTCGACTTCCTCCCTTTCACGTAGCAATGGCTATATCTCATTTTTTTAATATGCAGCACTCATCGACATTTGTCTTTCAACACTCCAGGACAACTTCGATGTTGGAGAGACCTCTGGATAGCACTCCTGGACTCCAGACTCAACTCACTGGCTCTGATACCAATTTTTGTTCAAATAGGGGAAATGAGGAAAGAAAATAAACATTCAGTTATACATTGACCAAGAAAGATTCATAACTAACCGGAAAACTGAAACCAAACACACAAATAACAACACAGGATTTACGTGGTAAAACCTTGACAGGGTGTCAAGGAAACATCCACGGGGCAAGGGATTGGAATCTTTATTCAATCAATAATGATTCTCCATGATTACATTTCTTGAGCATTCACTAGTTTTATACAAGCCTCCTCCATTACATAACTATTGTTTTGGTATAAAACTAACTAGTAGTAACTAATACAATTATTACTCATATTTACATAATTCGTTGTCAAACTTCCAACAATAAAGAAAATAACCACCCTTTTAAGAAGGGTTCGTACTATGGACATTGATTAATTTTTTTTTGGTTGTTAATGGATGTGACATATTATACTTGCGTTTATGATTTGTGATTTAGTATTTAATTGGTTGAATTTGACATATTCACTTTGAACAAAGCCATGAATAACACACCAACCTTTTGCATGGTAATTGAGACCAATCTTCCATGTTTGGTTCGATGAAATAAGGTAAAACAACTTTAACAAACATATTGAAACAGATAAGAAATTGAAGACCAACCTCACAATAAATGTTGGACGGTCTCTCATTTTGCAGCGACTTGAAGTGGAATTTGGAACTTCAAAGTGGAATCCTTGTAATATCCTTGTTGTTGCACATTGGTAGAATTAGTTTGGATCTTCTGCACCTTAGAATTTGAATCCCCTAAAATGAGATGAAGGGTTCTCATGCATTGCATTGGATTTGTTGCCAACAAGTTGTTTCAAACCCTTTGACACTGACATTAATCATAGATGTGCACCTCATTTGGAGTTTCAAATCCTTTGACAAAGACATTAATCATAGACACTGACATTAATCATAGATGTCCACCTCATTTGGAATTTCAAATCCTTTGACAAAGACATTAATCATAGACACGAAAGAAGAAAAAAAAAAACTTCTTGAATTCTTGAATTCAAAAAGATCAATTTTTTGAATTTTTGAATTCAATTTCTTGTAATAAGATCAATTTCTTGAATTCTTGATATACCTTAGAGGCAGGAATTATAAAAACTATGCATAAATAAAATGAGATGAAGGGGTCTCATGCATTGCATTGGATTTGTTGCCAACAAGTTGTTTCAAATCCTTGGACATTGACATTAAGCATAGATGTCCACCTCATTTGGAGTTTCAAATCCTTTGACAGAGACATTAATCATAGACACGAAAGAAGAAAAAAAAACCTTCTTGAATATTTGAATTCAAAAAGATCAATTTTTTGAATTCTTGAATTCCATTTCTTGTAATAAGATCAATTTCTTGAATTCTTGATATACATTGGAGGCAAGAATTATAAAAACTATGCATAAATAAAATGAGATGAAGGGGTCTCATGCATTGCATTGGATTTGTTGCCAACAAGTTGTTTCAAATCCTTGGACACTGACATTAAGCATAGATGTCCACCTCATTTGGAGTTTCAAATCCTTTGACAAGGACATTAATCATAGACACTAAAGAAGAAAAAAAACCTTCTTGAATTCTTGAATTCAAAACGATCAATTTTTTGAATTCTTCAATTCAATTTCTTGTAATAAGATCAATTTCTTGAATTCTTGATATACATTGGAGGCCAGAATTATAAAAACCATGCATAAATAAAACAAATTCAACAAAGTTAAGAGAAAACTGCTCACTAGATTTTTTACTAATTTAATTATATTCATTGAAATGAAATTTTTATTGTATAATTATTGTTTTGAGGGAAAGTCAAATTAAAAATTAACAAAAAAGATGATTAATGGAATTGGAATGGAAAATAGAGAAAATAATAATAGAAAAAGCCAAAAAAAATATAGGTTAAATAAAAAGTAATAAAACTAAAAATTAAAAATAAAAAAAAAAATTATTGGAAAAAATGTTCTCTATTGTTTTTTCCTCTTTGAGAAAAAACCATTTTTTCATGAAAATGGCAAAAATAAATAGAAAATGGGATATAACATGAAAAACAGAAGTTAAAAAAATAAATAAAACAAAAAACAAAAAAAAGTAGAACTAATAAGATCTCAACCAATCACCCTACAAATAAGTAAATAATAATAATAATAAAATAACAAAAATTGAATTCTCAATATTAAACTATGGATAAACTAAGGAAGTTTTGGTTAAAGACAAATTAATATGCATTCAAAAGAAAAATTGAATTCTTAATACCATGTAAGGAAAACATTATCTATTCTAAAATTAGAAAGAGGTATTTAAATATTTTAAAAATTATGTTCATATAAGAACTAAATATTCATGGTATTTCATATATATATTATTTAACTGGTAAGAAATAAAATATATATAAAGATTAAAAGTTACGTTAGTTTGGTTTTTGTTTTATTTTTAATTTTTTTAATTTTTTGTTTCTAATTTATTCTCTTATCAATTTTTGATTTTTCTATTTTTGTTTTTATCAATTTGTTTTTTTTTCTGTATTTTCAATTCTTAATAGGATTTAAGTTTTTTGTTCAATAAAATAAAATTTTAATATCTCTTTTTCTCTCTCAAACACTCTCCCTCCTACACATATATATTTAACTAATGTTTTACATTAATAAATATGTAAATATTTATAACGAAAGCATATTTTTTTTTTCTCGATTAAACTATTCTGTTATATACAAAACCAGATTACAATTACAAGCATGCTGTCTGGAAGATCCAGCTGCCTGAAAGAATGGCAGCCTGGAACAGTTATTTGTAGCAGAAAAAGAGGGCGAACCTGTGAGCAGAAAAAGAGGGCGAACCTGTTCATTCCCTCACAGGGGCGATGGTAAACAGTAGAAACTCTCCCACGCAGGGGAGGACAAAAAAATTGACACAGAGTGGCCATCCAAACATTACTAGAGCCGACCTTACACCACAGCGTTGGCATATTGCCACAGTGACACATTAACACAAAAACAATTTGAAACGAAGACATGCTAGAGACATTTGGACACATAGACATAACCAAAAAAAGGAATAAACAGAATCCCTTCCGAGCAACATGACCTGAGACCTTGTAGCAGATTAATCTTCCGAAACCTCCTCCACAATTAGGCACCATCCATATTCTCCCGCTTCCTGAGCTTGGCCCTCTTTCGCTTCGGTCGCTTCAAGCTTCGTCTGGACTTCCTCCGTCTGAAGGTGTGGCCTTTCCATTGCCTTCCCCTTGGCCGCAGAGGGCAGTTCCGTAGCCTTTGCAATATTGACTAGAGAAGTAAACTCTTGATGTGCACTGGTTCTGCCCTCGTCTTGGGCTTCATTAATGAATAGCACAGAGACGTGGGCATTAATCCGGGGGCAATTCAAAGGGCTGTTGAAGCTGAAGACAGCTGAGCCGAAAAAAGGTGAAGACGAAGACCCAGGTGAGCTAGCCTCCAAATATTGGCTGTGCCTAAGAGAGCTAGCACCTCCCGAATGAGGGCAATGGCAATGGTAGTGACAGTGGGGAAAGGTCTCTGCCTCGGCTGAAGGGCGCGAGGACCCTCCTCGGTTGGAGCCACGACGACTCAACATATGCTGCCAAGGCCTGACCATATTAACAGGGCTATACAGAGCCAAATTGGGATGCAGAAAGCTGAGAGGAGCGTGGACAGGCTGGGCAATCAAACCAGGGCTAGAATTTGTCAGCACCAGAGGCAGCATAAGAACCCTAGACCATACCCAAATGAACATGGTAACTCCTGTGTTGCCAATGTATATAATATCGTTTCCTCTGCCTCGAAGCTCGCCCTCCATTAATAAGGTTTACAAGATTGTCGAGGAGTCGAGCTCTATTGCGCAGTCGAAAATGGACGGAGTGTAAATGCTCCTTGGCTGTCGTCCCCTATCATTTAAACCAAACCTCCGGGAATGTCCCTCTCCACCAGCGTACAGGTCACCTTTGCGCATGGCGGGCAGGTGGCCTCCCCTGCACACCCGTCCCATCACCTTAATCGCGCTGTTTTGCACCCGCATCTGGGGATAACGAAAGCATAATTAATACAAAATCAACAATAAATTACTACAATCATATATATTTATCATGTTTCAAATTTCATTTCATTTTAATTTTCAATTTTATCGGTGTGACTTTCCATTATTATAAAACCCATACATTTTTTTTAACAAATAAATAAATAAATAAATAATAAATAAATATATATATATATTATATATATATCATATATATATATATTATCAGTTGAAGTGATTGGGAATGATGTTTACAATCAAATCTCTAATATATAATTATAACCCCAAAGAATATATTTTAATAGCTAATAAATCAAATATACTAATAATTTAATTATGATCTAGAACTTTTAGAAACACACTCCCTCATACTCTCATGTTGAACACTTAAATCAACAAGAACTAATATAATTGTTTTTCAAAAAATAAACTCAAATTAAATTTATATTAATAAAAAAATTTAATTAAAAAATGAAAAAATAAAAAAAAAAAAAAACAACAAAATACATATATCTTTTAAATTAAAAGTACCTTATAAAATGTTCCAAAAAAATATCAAAAATGTTACTTGAATTTACTAGTAAGCTATTACCCTTCTTACTATGATTCAATCTGGTTTGCTTATTGTGTACGATAAGACAATGGTCTTAGTTATGCATGAGTATTATACTATGTATCCTTGTTATACCTACGACCCATTCTATGACTTTACGTGTAACCATAGGAGTGTTTGTCACCTTCATTATAGTAGTTTTACATGACTCTAACCTCTTCATCTTTATCTGAACCCTTTGAAAAACGCTGCTGAGTTGTTGGTGGGGCACTAAATCTTCTTGGCATTATTTCATCAAATAATTTTCTCAATTCAATTATTCACATTAAAGTATATAATTTTAACAATTTATTTGTTTTTGTTTAATTTACTTGTTTTTATTTGGCCCACACAACTTTGAATTTTAAATTTTATAGTTTAGTCCATATTTTATGACAGATATTCAATTTTAAATTTTATGGTTTAGTCAATATTTTATAACAGAGACATCTTCAATTAATTTAGGCTAATTTTAACTATCAAATTTAATTATCATATAAAATTTGTAATATTTTTTACGAATAGTTTATAGATAACTTCGCGAGTGACAAAATATTTAATAACGAAAATACTTAAATCCCATAAACTAACTTTTCAAACTTTAAAATTTATAATATTTTTAAATTTCTAATCAATAATTTTTAATATTAATTTAAAAAAGAAATAATCAAAATCCATCACTATAAATATTATATTTTAAATACCATGTTTATTAAAAATCAGAATTTACATTAAATTTAAATAAATAACATTAATCACGTTCTAAATAAAATAAGCCCACTGGAATATACTTTAAATACGATCATTTGCTCTAAATTTTGGAGACAAACCAATTTCCGTCAAAAGACGCGCTCTGCATATACCATTTCCCGC
>APFE031222386.1:190373-229603 GCA_000404065.3 Pinus taeda
AACTAATAGAAAAATGGAAGTTCTCAAACAACACCCATAATAAGATCTCAACCAATCACCCTACAAATAAGTAAATAATAATAATAATAAAATAACAAAAATTGAATTCTCAATATTAAACTATGGATAAACTAAGGAAGTTTTGGTTAAAGACAAATTAATATGCATTCAAAAGAAAAATTGAATTCTTAATACCATGTAAGGAAAACATTATCTATTCTAAAATTAGAAAGAGGTATTTAAATATTTTAAAAATTATGTTCATATAAGAACTAAATATATTCATGGTATTTCATATATATATTATTTAATGGTAAAAATAAAATTATTAATAAAAGTTTTACGTTAGTTTGTTTTGTTTTTTTTTATTTTTATTTTTTTCTAAATTATTCCTTTCAATTTTATTTTTATTTTTTGTTTTTCATTTTTTTTTGTATTTTCAATCTTATGATTTAAGTTTTTTGTTCAATAAAATAAAATTTTAATATCTCTTTTTCTCTCTCAAACACTCTCCCTCCTACACATATATATTTAACTAATGTTTTACATTAATAAATATGTAAATATTTATAACGAAAGCATATTTTTTTTTTCTCGATTAAACTATTCTGTTATATACAAAACCAGATTACAATTACAAGCATGCTGTCTGGAAGATCCAGCTGCCTGAAAGAATGGCAGCCTGGAACAGTTATTTGTAGCAGAAAAAGAGGGCGAACCTGTGAGCAGAAAAAGAGGGCGAACCTGTTCATTCCCTCACAGGGGCGATGGTAAACAGTAGAAACTCTCCCACGCAGGGGAGGACAAAAAAATTGACACAGAGTGGCCATCCAAACATTACTAGAGCCGACCTTACACCACAGCGTTGGCATATTGCCACAGTGACACATTAACACAAAAACAATTTGAAACGAAGACATGCTAGAGACATTTGGACACATAGACATAACCAAAAAAAGGAATAAACAGAATCCCTTCCGAGCAACATGACCTGAGACCTTGTAGCAGATTAATCTTCCGAAACCTCCTCCACAATTAGGCACCATCCATATTCTCCCGCTTCCTGAGCTTGGCCCTCTTTCGCTTCGGTCGCTTCAAGCTTCGTCTGGACTTCCTCCGTCTGAAGGTGTGGCCTTTCCATTGCCTTCCCCTTGGCCGCAGAGGGCAGTTCCGTAGCCTTTGCAATATTGACTAGAGAAGTAAACTCTTGATGTGCACTGGTTCTGCCCTCGTCTTGGGCTTCATTAATGAATAGCACAGAGACGTGGGCATTAATCCGGGGGCAATTCAAAGGGCTGTTGAAGCTGAAGACAGCTGAGCCGAAAAAAGGTGAAGACGAAGACCCAGGTGAGCTAGCCTCCAAATATTGGCTGTGCCTAAGAGAGCTAGCACCTCCCGAATGAGGGCAATGGCAATGGTAGTGACAGTGGGGAAAGGTCTCTGCCTCGGCTGAAGGGCGCGAGGACCCTCCTCGGTTGGAGCCACGACGACTCAACATATGCTGCCAAGGCCTGACCATATTAACAGGGCTATACAGAGCCAAATTGGGATGCAGAAAGCTGAGAGGAGCGTGGACAGGCTGGGCAATCAAACCAGGGCTAGAATTTGTCAGCACCAGAGGCAGCATAAGAACCCTAGACCATACCCAAATGAACATGGTAACTCCTGTGTTGCCAATGTATATAATATCGTTTCCTCTGCCTCGAAGCTCGCCCTCCATTAATAAGGTTTACAAGATTGTCGAGGAGTCGAGCTCTATTGCGCAGTCGAAAATGGACGGAGTGTAAATGCTCCTTGGCTGTCGTCCCCTATCATTTAAACCAAACCTCCGGGAATGTCCCTCTCCACCAGCGTACAGGTCACCTTTGCGCATGGCGGGCAGGTGGCCTCCCCTGCACACCCGTCCCATCACCTTAATCGCGCTGTTTTGCACCCGCATCTGGGGATAACGAAAGCATAATTAATACAAAATCAACAATAAATTACTACAATCATATATATTTATCATGTTTCAAATTTCATTTCATTTTAATTTTCAATTTTATCGGTGTGACTTTCCATTATTATAACCATACATTTTTTTACAAATAAATAATAAATAAATATAATAAAATAAATATATATATATATATATATATATTATATATATATATTATAAAGTTGAAGTGATTGGGATGATGTTTACAATCAAATCTCTAATATATAATTATAACACCAAGAATATATTTAATAGCTAATAAATCAAATATACTAAAATTTATTATGATCTAGACTTTTAGAAACACACTCCTCATACTCTCATGTTGAACATTATCACAATGAACTAATATATGTTTTTTCAAAAAATAAACTCAAATTAAATTTATATTAATAAAAAAATTAATTAAAATGAAAAACTAAAAAAAAAAAAAAAAAAGAAAATTACATATATCTTTTAAATTAAAAGTACCTTATAAAATGTTCCAAAAAAATATCAAAAATGTTACTTGAATTTACTAGTAAGCTATTACCCTTCTTACTATGATTCAATCTGGTTTGCTTATTGTGTACGATAAGACAATGGTCTTAGTTATGCATGAGTATTATACTATGTATCCTTGTTATACCTACGACCCATTCTATGACTTTACGTGTAACCATAGGAGTGTTTGTCACCTTCATTATAGTAGTTTTACATGACTCTAACCTCTTCATCTTTATCTGAACCCTTTGAAAAACGCTGCTGAGTTGTTGGTGGGGCACTAAATCTTCTTGGCATTATTTCATCAAATAATTTTCTCAATTCAATTATTCACATTAAAGTATATAATTTTAACAATTTATTTGTTTTTGTTTAATTTACTTGTTTTTATTTGGCCCACACAACTTTGAATTTTAAATTTTATAGTTTAGTCCATATTTTATGACAGATATTCAATTTTAAATTTTATGGTTTAGTCAATATTTTATAACAGAGACATCTTCAATTAATTTAGGCTAATTTTAACTATCAAATTTAATTATCATATAAAATTTGTAATATTTTTTACGAATAGTTTATAGATAACTTCGCGAGTGACAAAATATTTAATAACGAAAACTTAATCCATTAAACTAACTTTTCAAACTTTAAATTTATAATATTTTTAAATCTAATCATATTTTAATATTAATTTAAAAAGAAAATAATCAAAATCCAATCACTATAAAATATTATATTTTAAATACCATGTTTATTAAAAATCAGAATTTACATTAAATTTAAATAAATAACATTAATCACGTTCTAAATAAAATAAGCCCACTGGAATATACTTTAAATACGATCATTTGCTCTAAATTTTGGAGACAAACCAATTTCCGTCAAAAGACGCGCTCTGCATATACCATTTCCCGCCGAAAATATGTGCACTGCAAATCCCATTTTCCGTCCAAATATGAAGAGCAGCTGCTACGCAATAAGCCGCATTAAATGAATATCATATTGATGGAGATGAAGGGAAAGAAAGAAATTATTTTAGTTAAAATTAGTTTATGGATGGGGATCGACTATTTAGACATTTGATTTTTGTATTTAGTTTTTTAAAATGTAATTTTATATATTTTCAATAATTTTTCAGTGGAATAAATATTATTAATATAGATTTATTTTAAATATAGATTTAAAATGAGGTGTGAGATCAAATTTCTTAACCAAAATATATGTTTTATTTTTTATTTTTTAAATTGCATTTTTGAATTCTAAACAAAGTATATATAGGATCAAATAAATGTTTTTAACAATAAAACTTAAGTTTTTAGTTATTTATATCTATATATATATATCTATATCTATTATATATTATATATATATATATATATATTATATATTAATTGTTTTAAATGATATATTATATATAGTTAATTGACATTGGAGTAGTCTACAGAGCCCGGAATTACCTCGACGGCCAAAAGTGGCCGGAATTTGGTAAAAAGAAATCAAAAAATCTTGTAGAGACACTGTTTGAATCATGTTTTTGATGGTGGAAATGGATTCAGCATCATCAAAACGTCTAGGGTACCTAAAATTTTGAAGTTTAACAACTGTAACTTGGATTTACAAAAATCCTTGCCGGATTTTCTCAAAATATGGTCAGAATTTCCATTACTTTGCTGGATTTTCTCAAAATATGGTTGGAATTTCCATTACTTTCAAGGCAAAACAATAGTCTAGTTAGACTACTTAAAAGATTAGGAATTTCCATTACTTTTAGGATAAAAAAGATGTCGTTAGACTACTTAAAAGATTTTACATAACATGTAAATCATAAAACTTAATTTTTTAGTGATATATACATAATTGTTTTAAAATGATATAATATATAGTTAATTGACAATAAAATATTTTACATAACATGTAAATCAAGACATTTTATCATGCTGGTTTTTTTATTATTAATATATTTTTAAGTTTATTTCAATATTAATTCTTATTAAATATTTTATGATAATCGACATTGAATATTTTTTGATAGAACATAAAATATTTTATTTTAACATTTTGTTTTCTACATATAGATATATATGAAGTTTATATGGACATAAATTAGTTAACATAGATCTTCAAATAACTTATTTACATATTTTTGAAAAATATAAGATTTAAACATTTTATTCACACATCATTTTTACTTCTAATTACTTTACAATGTGTTCATTTTTTTTTAATTACAATGGACATTATTTTTCAATTTAGAATATAATATGAGTATTTTACATAGTTGTCTTTTGTCTTTCAAAGTCTTACATTCTAAAATGAAATGTTTTTCCATTTTAACTTATCTACAAGCCCAAAAAATACACCCTCTTTCTTCTCAATCTTTTTTTAGTCTTTTCTCACACCATGTTTCACAATAAAATTGAGATGAAAATTTTGGCTTTCCATAAAAATATGAGTTTGTAATTGCTAGAAAAGTTAATTCTTTCTTATAGTACTTTCTTTTTCTTCCTAACTCTTTATTCGGGTATTAAAAAAATAAATAAATAAATATATATATTATATATATAATGTAAATTTGATAATGTATACTTGGCCTGCAACATCATGAATTTCGCTGGTGGATGGTAAATCTAAAAAGTTACATCTTAATTTTTATTTCATTAAAGTTAAATACTCAATTCGATATTACAATGGAGCCTGCGAATTTCTCTTCCACGACTAATAATAAAAGAAGAATGGAATTTCTCTCCAACGACCAATAAAATATGAAAGGAGTTTGACTGATTCGAAATATTAATAATTTTTAATTTTATATATATTCAACATTAAAATTTTAAAACCATCAAATTCACTTTACACAGAATTTCAATCATGATAAAATCCCAATCATGCTGGGCCATCATAGAATTTGGATCGTAATAGAATTCTTTATCGTCCTGCAAATTCATGGCCGTCCATGTCAAATTTATGAGAAGATCACAGATTTCAAAATTCAAATCTCAATCTCCACACATCAAGTTGATGGAGTGTACACTCTTTTTATCCATCCACGTCTAACTGGTACGTTTCGTCGTCACTCTGTACGCCGCCTGGTACTCTGCCCCCTGCAATTAGCAGCAGCGGAAGGATTCCTTTACGACGACTCCGCTACTTTATTTGATATATAGGCAAAATAGAATGATTGTGGATTTGACGTCCATTACAATGGAGTTAAGGCTGCAGAGTACGTGTGGCTCTGTTTGCTGTGGAAATAAATAAATTAGAATTGACTTTGTACGAGAAAAGAGTATATATTGAAAATTGAAGTGACGATAACCCTTCGTTTCACGTCTACGGTCCGTGTGTTTTTAACAGGCCGGTGAAATACATCACGGTTAAAGATAGTGCTCTGGGGAGACAAAATTATAAAGTCTGGAGATTTTCTTTTGTTGTTGTCAGAGATCAAATCAGTCTGGACGTTCAATTTAACCTGCCATGCCATGCTTGGCAATGTATGAATAAGTGAGTGATTGCTTGTGTGTCATGTGCATGGCAGTAGTGATCACATGATCTGATTATGATTGATGGCTGCACATCCTTTACAAACCAGATAGGGGTAGGCAGGCTTTGGAATCTCAATTTTATCTTCCCTTTGAAGGGAAATTTGATGAATTGCATCTGTTTTTGTTGGGTTTATTTTTTTATTTTATTTTTTTGGTGTGGGTAGATTTGCAGGGCAAGAGCTAATGAGTCTGTTATAGGGTATTAAATGCCCGCTTACATGCGCCCTGATAGCCCGATAATACAGAGGCGTGTATTTTTTATTTATCTAGTCAGCATCCGCATCTGTGTTATCGGGCTATCGAAGGCGCATATAAGCGGGCATTTAATGCCCTATGGCAGGCTCGTTAGCTCTTGCCGATTTGCAGGGCCATCAATATTTATAAGTTTATTGAGTCATAAATAAGTTAGTTGAATCGATATGGGTATATTATTTAGTGGTGGACATATACTGCCTTCCCATATTAATGACTCAATAGCTTACTCGGCATATTAATGACTCAATAGCCTGGTAAATATTGAGCCATAAATACATTAGTTGAATGTACATTATCTAGTGGTGGACATATACTGCCTCTGCATATTAATGACTCAATAACCTACCCCACATATTAATGATTTAATAGCCTCGTAAATATGTCTTGCCCGATTTGCAAGTGGTTATACCTAGAATAAAAGTATAATAACTCATTAGTTTAGCTCTATAACAATTTTTTTTAATGAAATGAAATGCTAGTAGTATTCAATTAGAGAATGTGATTACAATAATTTTTTATATTATTTTATGTGTTTTGATCCACCAAAGAATGGTGACAAGAAATAGATGCATTTCCAGCTTATTCACAAAAAAAAGTGGTGATAACAAATAATTGTTGCAACTAAGCAGATTAGATTGTCTAAGTTAATCTATGTATAAATCACTTATCAGAAGTTATGACTCTCAACTTAAATACTTAAATGTCGAATTCATTGTTTCAATTTTTATTGAACTGTCAATTTTGACATTTCAAAATTTTTCCTCACCTCCAACTACTTACAAAATGCAAAAAATGTTCTATAGAATGTTAAACTCTAGGTCTGGGTAGGAATAGCTTTTTAAGTTGTTTGTGGCATTTTTTTGGTTCAATTTTGAGTTTAAATTTTTAAGTTTTTTGGTATATTTTTTTATTAATCTTGTTTGAGGTTTGGTGAAGAGGTATTAGAATTATCCATTTGAGTTGTGTGATATATACAATTTAGGCTTTTCATGAATTTTCCATAGCACTGAATTATCATTTATATAGTAAAACAATGTATTTAAAATTATAGTTACCAAATTTGTTTCAATATGAGAAAAAACACTAAATAATTCGATAAAATTGGATCTGGTTCATAGTGTAAGTAGCTAATGGAGTGGATTAAAGGACGAAAAATTCATGGTTCATAATTTATCCCAATGGATTTGTTAACTAGTGGGCATAGTATTCTAAGTACAGTGACCCCTCACCACAAAATAGATGACCACAATTTGTTAATTTGCTGGTATAGAATTCTAAGTGCAGTGAGCTCTAAACACAACCAGATAAGAAATGAATATGGCAACTGATCCTGAATTGGGAAAAAAAACAGCTAGAGGTAGGATAAGAAAAAGAAATGGCAACTAATAGTGAGTTGGGAAAATTTATTTTTCCAATTACAGTCTTGCTTCAAAGGGTTTAGAAAGCCTAGAAAACCAAAAAGTAAAGAATTTGAGCTTGAAGAATGAAAGTGAGTAAATTTTATAAAAAACAATTGATTTTTAAAAATATTTTATATAAAGAAGGAATTTTAGATAAATATTTTTTTTATGGAATTTTTAAATATACATTGAATAAGATTTTAAATAAGTTTTTGGAAATAAAGAAAGATTTTACATTTGAGGTTTGAAAAGAAAAAAAGATTTTTGACCCAAAAAATTAACTGTAATTTATTTTGGTAAATTTGTAATTCTAAAACTGTTATATTAAAATTATCTAAAATTATTTTAAGGAATAAAAAAGAAAAAGAAGAAAAAACATCATTATTACCAGAAAATATGATTATATATATTTAAATCTATAATATTTATTTTTTCTAAATTAAAATTTGATAATTACAATTTTAAATAACCAAAAGTTACAATCATGGACATAATTATATCACCAAATTCTAAACCAAAAGACCAAAATAATTATGCGTTCATGAGGTCCCCATGGTTACAGATTACAGTGTGTGGATACACAAAAATATCCGTTGCACGTGACAAGGGCCCGTGCTTTTTAATATTCCTTTGCTGCAAAGTTTTAGACTATATTAATTACGTCTCATTCGGAATGGACCTGCAAATTTGGACCCATATGCACCGCTTCTTTCTCTCACCATGGCAATGGATGCAACGTTTGCACAAGAAAACTGTGATAAAACGACAATGAATGACACTTGAAATTAGCAAATCTTCCCTGTCACCCACATGATTGGACCAGAAAGTTGAGTTCCTTTGGAAATGGCAGGTCTCCGATGACAGGGAAGGGGACCTCTGCGTTATTATTTTACCAAATGACAACATAACGATTCTGTATTTGATATCAAGATCTCTAATGCATTATATTATGTCACTCGCTATCTCTGAACTTATTTTTGCATTGACATTTACGTTATCTATTATCAGTGATGGAGTTTGATGGGTAAATTTTTTCGTTACGAAGTGATTTACTTAAATTATTTGTCAAAAAAATTATAAAATTATAAAAAAAAATTATTGAAATTACAAAAAAACTTAAAAACCATAATCTGTTTAAAAACCATAATCTGTTTTGAAATTCTATAAAATGTGAAAACCATCCCCTCAAAATAAACCTGTTTTGAAATTATATCCCTGTATATCATTACCTGATTTCCCTTCTTATATGGTTCCAACATCTAACCCAAAATCCTTCGAACTTGAACATTCAGGTTGTCTATCATTACCTCGAGCTTTCCCATATACAGTTGCAATCCAATCTTAGTTTCAACCAAAGTGCCCAGCACTACCCTTTACCTTTCCCATGTACAGTCCCAATCCAATGTTATTTCCAACATAAGAGCCGAGCACTGTCCTTTATAAAGACGGTTGATCTTCTCTATCACACTATTGGGTTTTGATATGGACAGGTTTTAATATCGACAGTTTAGAGGAAGTGATAAAACAGTATAGATGAAGGAACCAGTATAGATGAGGGAACCAGGGATGTAAGGCATAGTTTTATTAATTTTTTTTAAAATTGGATATGGATGGGTTAGAATTACAAGTTATATCGGTGTAATTTATATAATTTGAGTTTTGTTAGATTTAAGATTTTTGTGATCTATATTGATAAAGAGATTGTTTTTAGGACTGACCAAAATTCAATGATATGATTAATACGGAAGACAATCTCTTTACTAGTTTGAGTTTGTTAATGATTTTTAGGGAATTGAATTCATTATGAATTTAGGGACATAATTGAATCAACTAAATATTATAATTTGATTAAGAATTGTATTCCTAGAAAAAGACAAAAGCTTAGGTTTGTCAATTTCTATGTATTTAGACTACATAGCTCTAAGAACACTTAGGATATTACAAAACTTAAAGAATATTTAGAGGTTTTAAAGTCTTTTTGCCACAAGAGAGGTGAGATCATGGGGCTTCACCTAGTTGACCAATATCATCTTCTCTCATAAAGAGCGTCTTAAAATTGTGAAAAGTAAAGCCAATATATTGTAGGTATTGGTGTGATGCTAGGTATGCAAGGATTTATAGGTATTGGGGGTATAGAAAAGGTATGTGGTAAAAACACTGTGTTTAAAATTGACCAATATTCATAAAGAGAGTTTTAGAATTGTGAAAAGTAAACTCAATATGTTGTAGGTACTTTAGTGATGAGAGGTGTAAGAGTGTTTATAGGTATTGGGGGTATAGAAAGGGGTTTGTAGTAAAAAAAAAAAAAACTTGGGCAAAGATGTATTGTGGGGGTTCAGTATAAGGATTTTGTGAGGTATTTATTAATAACTAGTAAACTAATGGTACTATTTAATATCTCATGAACTCACATACTATGTCACACATTCATAGAGTGAAGACCTCATAGTTAGGATGATGATGAACACATGAAACTAAAATAATATTCTATATGTGAAGAAAAATAATGAAACAACCAAGATAACCTTATATTTTCGAAAAAACATTATAAATAGATAACCTAAAAATATAAATATGCATATCTAAGAAAACATTGTTCAGACAATATAACATGGGGTGAATCCATGCAGATGGTTTTCACTTTTGTGGAGAATTATGTTGTTGTCCTAATGAATTTTTTCGCAAAAAATATTAGTGTCATATAATCTGTTAATTTTCCATTAAATTAAATGCTTGTCCTTGCAATTTTTCAAGCGTCTTAATAGGTATGCATGTGTTCCTGCATAATAACTTAATCTTATATATATATATATATATAAGAGCATGATCTACATAGAGAAAACTAAATTATGCATCTTGAAACTTTATTCTTTTATGCAAAATTATATTTTATTTTTATTTTTTGAGGTTGGCGAAGTAATATTTGAATTGAGTTTTTTAGACACGTGTTTGTGCATGAGTTTTTTTTACTATTTAAATAAATTTAAAAAACAAGAGTACCCAAAGAGGACTTGTAAATGCAAATGATGGTATTTTTTGAAAATTTTTCATTTTGTATATTTTATGTTATTGAGTTTCATTCAATCCCTTTGAAATTATTCCAAAAAAATTCAAGCATAATATTTAAAAGAAATTAGATGAAAAATATCATATCAATTTGAAAAATGTCAAACCAATATGCCATTGGATAGATGATTCCTTTACGAATCCAACATGATCAACTTCGCCACCTAAGAACAAAGATTTCTTTAAGCCTGCCATGCTACAAGATCGTGTTGCAGAGAATCCACAGAAGGGGAGATAAAACTCTAATTTTTAGGCCCTCAACAGCTTGATCGAGCACTTAAAAATCTCAATCAATCGCTTTAGGTAAAATTTGAAATAGCTCGATCAAGGGTTTAACAAACCATCAATTGAGCTTTTGAGATTGTTAAATAAGGGCTCAATTGAGCTATAGCTTGATCAATCCCTTGCAACAATAAACTCCCCACTAACCTAACAACAAAATATTAATGGTATTGATTAGGATTGTTATGGAGCTAGGAGCTTGATCAAGACCCTTCTTCCACCCACAAAAATAAAACAAAATGTGGTTGAACGTTCATTCATGGAAAAATAACACAAAACGGAAATTACACAGATATTGACAACAAACATGGGAAATTGGGGAATTCAATCTCAAAAGGTAGCTCAAGTGACAAACCAAAAGGAAGTACAAGATATTTCTACAGAAAAGATGATGAAAATATGACAAAGTGAGAGAACAAGAAGATTATTTAATTCAAAAAATTCATGCAAATACAAATAATTCTTTATCTCACTTCTCATATAACCTACTCCATATTGTATGCATTAGGAAATATGATCTAAGAAGAGAAAAATGGAGAATGAAACAATTGAACCAAGATAAATAAGGAGTGAAATTAATACAATGTCATTAAATATTGAGATGCAACAACAACTAAACAAAAATCACTTGGTGTAATTAATGGTTCATTGCAAATCGGAAACCACTTGAGTTCATGCAAATTGTGAACGACCTACGAATTGTAATGGTTGAGGGTAACCCAAAAAAATTAAGGATATGATTTAACCAAAAAAATATAATTCATGGCAATATTTACAAGAGGGATTAACAAAAAATGTTGTCACATAGGTGCTTCTAAACCTATAAACTTTAGTTTGATTAAAGCTCAATATCCATGTAGGAGTTAAAAGAGAGAAAAGGTGTCAAGATATAGAAGGAGCAAGAGTATCCCTCCTTCCAATGTGCCTGTTGAGAATATATTCTTTGTTAAACATATAAAAATATTAAATATTTGTGACATCCATCATCATAACATAATTGTTGCTTGAATCCTAAATTATGATCCCTACCTTTTGAACACCTCACAAGTTCCTTCTTGTTATCCTCATGAAGGTTAGAATTTGTTCAATTATGTTCAAAGACATACAAAGTGTAGTATAGATACATGCTTGCACAAAAAGGATCATCTATTATTGCATATCGCTACAATGCTCCATGAAAGGCTCATGAATAATAAATAATATTCATATATTATAAATGCAAATCAAATATTAGCATGCACATGTTGGTGATATGCTAAATGTTTACAATGTTGATCTTCTTAGACTGTGGCATTTTTTATCAACCTATTTTGCTCCTTAGGGTTGGTGCGTCTGAGACATCATGTTGATTGACCTTTTACCTAGCTCTTGGACTTTCTTTTTCCATTCATGACAGCCAATCACATGGATGATAACCTTATGAGAGTGATTGGAACCTTCCAATCGCTCCCAACATGACCTTATGGGAGTGACTATAATATTTTTCTCCCTGTCCTGTGCCTAAAATTGGGTAATCTTTCTAGAGTCACATGGTTCCTAGGATATCAATTCGACTTATCACTTGCTCAAGCTAGCCAGGGCTTATCATTGAGAAGCTTCTATAAATTCTCGTCATCGTGAGAGTCCACATTCATCTTCTTAGGAGCTCTCTTCATCCTATTTATACTAGACTACTTGAGAGGGTCATACTAGTGAGAGCCAGAGCTAGAGTCTTGGGTATACATAGTTTATTCTTCAACAACAAATTCCTACTAACATAGACAGAGTTGTGAGGGTCATGCTGTTAGAGTTTATATTTTTCCTATTATAGTGGGGAGATTCTGCCAGATTTTGGAGAGGCAACCTGAGCGAAGGTATATTTGTACTTTGATATGTATTAATAGAAATTCATGCTCCTTCCCTATATCTACATGTTTACAACAACAATTTTTTACTATTTCTATGATGTTTTGAGTTAATGATCTTCCGAGGAAGGTCACTTTTTATCCTTGAATGTTTGTGATTATGTGCAAGTATTGAGATCGATTGTGGACGAGGTAGATCATTCGAGTAGAGCGATGGGATTCTACAAAAAAATCAAAACCCTTCAATGATTTGTGACGAGGCCAGGTGCATGCTTTTTCCTTATAGCATCTATAATTGTTTTTATTCTACATGTGTGAAAATTGGGTTTGGATCAGTCTATCTATCCATTAGCCATCTTCCTTTTGTTGTCTGGTGATCCTTCCAGATAGAGTATTGTGGAGCAATAACTCCTTGCATAATTCATTGCTATAGCAATTTCTAATGTTGATTCTCAGCTAGGTGTTTCTCAACATGTAATCGTGAAACATATTACAAAGTATGCTTCAAAAGTAGAAAAAAGCTTATAAAGTTGTCAAAATTTGATGAAAATAATTGAAACATAAAAGACATGGGATATTCTTCTTTACATGCATGAAAAAGGTTCCTAGTAGAAACATATAGTTCTTTTAATCCTCTTACCCCTCCCTATGCCCTACTTGATTGTTGTGCTAAAATTTCCATGTACATTATCCCAAAAAGACACAAAAATTGCTTGTCCCCCTCTTCACCACAAATGATGAAAATGCATCCATTGTTGATAAGACCAAAGCATCTTCATTTTTCTCTAAATCCACTAAAACCTCTATCTCAAATTCTTTTTGTTTCCTTATCAACAATTTCATTGGTTTTCTCATACTTCTCATCCCACGATTCTTTCACTTTTTGTTTGGAATTTTGAAATTCTCTATAGTTATGATAAGTTCTTCCTTTAAGAAATTTCTTCTTGTTATTGTTTTATGGTAATTCTAGTTACATGTTTAACAGTGAATAATATGTTGCCTCTAATGAAGAATTTTTTTTCTAACTAATTTCATGTTGACTAGTGATTTTCAATTATTAACATACTTAAAAACTAGTTGAATAGGTTCCTTCTTGTATGGAGTGTGTATTTATGTATTGTATGTTTTTTAGTCACAAATTGTCGTATAATTATTTGAAGAAATATAGATATAGATTTTTTTTCTCTCTCGTCAAATCAACTTGGCCCTTCAATTTTGTCATCAATAGCTTGATTTTTCAAGAATATTCCATTCTCTCAAATTCAAAATATTCTCCATATCATTAAGTTAGTATGAATTTCCTTAATATGTATTTAGACTTCCTATATAAGAATAAACTTTAATTTATATTAGTATTTAGTTCAATGGCCTTGCAAATTATTATATAATATCTTCTTCATCACCTTTTCTATCTTCATCCTTTTCTCATCTTTGAGTTGTGCTCTCTTTGGCTTCTATAGGTTTTTATTTACTCTCCAATTCTTCTAATTTTATTCTTAACACCCATTCTTTTTTAATATTTTTTCTATTTCCTTCTCTTCTCACAATCCCTTTTTGTTGGCATTGGATATTAATTGAATTTTTTGGTGAATGAGATATATGAACAAAAGTATAATATCATCCTTGTTGTAGGGATCACTTTTAGTTTAGGATTTATATAGTCTTTTGAAGAAATGAATTTTTTTTGCTAATAACTAATTTTGAAAAAGGTCAAATGCTTCACTTGGTAAATGTGACTTCTTCTGAAACCAAACAAATCTTCAAACCTATTCACTAGTTAAATTTTGAGGTTATAGATTAATAGATCACCTTTATCACACACCCTCCAATCCTATGCTCAAATGGTTATGTTTTTTCATTTCTTAAACATGTGTGGGGGGAGAGTGAAGAGAGATTATTTCTTGTGGGATTATACTACTTAGGAAATAGGTATATTGAATTGTGTATAAAACCCTAATCACTTTAATTTAGTCAAATTCAAACTTACTTTATTAGTACACAAAGTAGGATCATTTGAGATTTTATTTCATACCTTTTCATTCTTTACATGTTAAGCATGCAACATTTCATAGATTTGTGTTGTTCACATGTTAAGAACATAACATTGAGGAGAAACAAGATGGGAAACTACACAACTAAGAAATATTTCCACTATATCTTCTATAAGTGTGAACAATAATAATGTTGAAATAAGTGGATCAAAAGCTAAGGGAAATATCAAGTTGATAAATGAAAATTTTCAAGAGGTAATGCTACTATAAAGAGAAAATTTGTAATGTATTTAAATACAAACATAATAATAAAAAATGGTTCCATGGGCTCTTAGACTGTTAATTTTTCTTAGGGCTATATTGTTCTTTGCTTTGATAATTGCATTTTTTCATTAACACATTAAATTCATCCCATAACATCACAACATTATTCAAATTTACAGTATTCAGCAACTTATGAAACTATGTAGAAAGAAAAATATCATCATCATCAATGCAACGAAACATAAAGGAACAACAAAAGAAAATAATGCACACATAGAGACACCAGGATTGGTCGGAGACCAGGGAAAAACCCACTATGGGAAGAACCCTTTCAAATTCTTCTTCTTATCAGATCGTCATTGAATGATTCAGTAAATGAGACTACAATAATCCATATCTTCGACCATAAAACTATCCAACAATAATCAACTAAGCAATATCCATAAAATGAAACCATCAATGCTTATACTCAAAAGTCCTAATTTAGAAGTATGTGATGAATTGGCACTGTCTGTAGAAAATTGTTGAACCCTGTGGTCAACGAGCAGAAACTTCAGACAACTAAAAAACAAACAATTAGGTCCTAGTCGGATGGAAGAGGAATCATGTGTGTGACTGGAAAGGTCTAGTCAATCCCTTGAGCCTATAAGCCAATGACTATGAACAAATTTAGCCTTTGGAGAGCCTACGACTGTGATTCAAAAACCTTAGATGTTAGTCGCATGGAGGACAAGTTTTGTGTGCGACTGAGAAGATTTGGTCGCACGGATAATCCAATTAGCGAGTGATTGTGATCAAGTTCTTCCTGTTTTGTGCCTGCGACTGAGGCCCAAAACCCTAAAACAAAGATGCAAGCTTCGGACCCTACAATTTCATCTTTGAGTGAATCCATTCCTCTGCAGACGTGCCTCAGACCTATGCAAGAAAAAACCAAGAAAGAGAATAAAATAATGTCTCATGATGATGTCCAAATGAGGTAGGGGTCACTTGTATCTATAGCCTTCCAAGGGTGTCCACTTTGCTTTAGTGATCATAATTCAAAAACACACTTTCCCTTGTCCAAATTAGATGATCTTTAGGTCGATTTTGGTCCTCTCAAAAAGAGGAATTTAATATAATCATAATCTCCATCAAATTAGATGTCCAAAGTGGAATTTTACCATGGTTTCCTATTTTAACACTCCCCCTCAACTAGGGAGAATTCCACCTATCAATATTTGATCATCGATCAACATTTCACCATATCTTCATATCATATCCAATATCGTCATTGTTCATCTCTTACTTATTTCTACTTATCTCTTGATTGTCCTGGCTCATATGTTGAACTTCCTCGAATCAACAAGAAGAATTTGATATCAGAGGGGAGCCTAAGCTACCACCCTTTATTCATTAGGGAGCCACTACTACCACTTAGAATCTTTGCTAGTGGAGAGCCACTGCTACTACTTAGAATATTTAATAGCGGAGAGTGCAATGCTACCACCCGGGAAACATTAGTGGGGAGCCAAGTTTATGACCTGCATCAACATCGGAGAGCACATCTCAAAATCACATCGGTGATCACATATCAACCTGGAATCTCATTGGGGATCTAAACATCTACGACCCCATATTGAGCAATAGGTGATATAGGGGAGCACATCTCAACCCATCCTATTGCATATTGATCTTCCCAATAATGACCTTGAAGAGTCATGTGGTAGAACACTTGCATCATAATCTGAGCTTGGGTGAGATACCCAACTTACCAAAAGGTAAGGATCACATGCCCCCATGCCTCCTCAACCTATTGGCCATATGGGGAGAGACAATCCCAACAAGACCAACTTGTGGGTATGATGCCAACTGGGGTATACTCTGCAAAGACCAAGATAGGGGAGCAAAATCTCCAACCCTATGGGTAATAGATAGGGGTGATACCCTATTTTCCAGAGATCCCTCAACCCTAGGAGCCTTATATCTCAATTCCACACCCTGGGAGTTGAAACCAGGGGGGAAGGGATGACTCAGTGTCCTTGATCAATGATCTCTCTATAGATCAGTAACATATCATCATGCTCATATCTAGTAATCATCATGTATCAATAGCAGTTGTCTCCTGTTCATACAGGACATCAAATCAAATATCATATTAGAACAAAATATACATATCACAAAAAGGATACCATAGTCATGCCCCCTCTTGAGGAGGTGTACAAAAACACTATCTCAATGAAGGCATCTCATTCCCATATATATATGAGATTCTCTGCTAATCAGTTCCAACTCTTTGTCATCATATTGTATCCATTTCATATCCAGAAGCTACTCAAACATCTATCCAAAAGGCTTCTTCACCTTGCTTCATAGCTAGTTATGCTAGCAACTATCGTACTCAACCTTGGTTGTGCTTAAAGCTACAAACTTTGCATTCAAAACATCATGGAAGATCTCATACTAAGGAAAAACCAAAATGTTCTTGTCAATAACGATCCAAACATCATAAGTACATCCATGTAGTCACATATCATAGGAAGAATGTCGAAGATAGATCATCCCATGCAAATATCTTGAAGGGTGATTGGAGGCAACTCAATGTGTATGAAGTGGCTCAATCATGAATTAACTCTGGTTATGCATAACACACACACACACACACACACACACATGAACGGGTGTTGGAACATCATTGCTTCAATAAACTATCAGTTTCCAAGTTAGGTTCAACAATATCTCTTCACAACTTCTTGAAATTCAATCAAAGTGTCCAAGGATTTGCATTTCCATTTTCCAAAAACTCTTCAATAGCTTTGAAATTCATATTTTCTTTACCAAACTTCAAGATGAGATACATCGTGCATGATTCTTCATTTCAAACTTTAGAGGCCATCTCCCTCTTACGTTGATCATCAAAGGCTCATTAATTGTCAAGAGTAGATCATCAATATATATAAAAACCAAAATCAAAGACATACCTGGGGCCTCTTTTTAAGTAGAGGTTTGGATCAACAAATCTTCTTGGCTTCACCAAGTAACTGTCAATGTGGACATACCCAACTCGTGGAGCTTGATTCATACAATGATTTATGTTAGAAGATTATATATTACAGAGCAATGGAACACATAAAATATTGTAGAAATATAAACACACAAAACACATAAAACAAGAGAGACATAGATATACATGGTTCACCCAGTTTGGGCTATGTCCACGGAGAAACAACCAGTCCTTCTTTTATTATATTATCTAGCAAACTGAAGAGATACAACCTACAACAGATCCACTGTAACTCCCTCTTCACTCTCAATCTCCTCTCTTTTCCTCACTTCGAATACAGATCTACATAGACGCAATACAATTCCCTCATATATAGCAAGGGGTTGCCTTATAGGGAAAAAAACCCTAAATTAAACATAACTTCTATCATCAGATCATCCGCCTAATGAACAGCCCAGATTGATTAGAAATTACTATACTTTTACAAGGCAATTTTAAATCTTTTTTTAGCTTTGGGGGCGCTGCCCCTGAACCCCTGTCGGGGGAACACTGGCCCCCAGACCCCCTAACTGGGGGGGGATTAGCCCCCCCTCGGACCCCTGCGGGGGGGACAAGTCCCCCCGCATGGAGGGGTGTACAGTCTTCCTGATGTATAGGTGTATACATCTGGTTGAAACCTTTGAATACAAAAGATAATCAGGCTCCACACCCAACAATTTCTGCAAACATAACACTTTATCAAACCAATATGCTCAACTTTACATAACTCAATATTGTGCAATCAAATCAACTAAGTCAACTTATCAAAGTTTAAATGCCAAATCAAAATTAATATCAAAATCATCAATATCAATGTAACAAATTATTTGGACCAAGTGATAGGTAGAGCTCACATCCAAATATCAAATTATGAATTTATCACGCCAACAAGTTGGCATCTACTAAGAAATATCAATCCAAACTTCATCAAGTCATCCTCATGATCATAATATAAGTCACTAGATGCAAATACATACACCATGAATAAGTCATGCAAGTTCCATCCATTTATTGTGAGATTACTTCATACTAAATCATAATTGTCAATATTTCAACCATTATGTCAAAGCTAATGACGTTATCACAAAATACCAATATAAGTCATTGAAAGTCACTATGCCCATATAACATTGTTATTAAGGAAAATAATCAGTCAGCAAATCAAATCATTAGTCATCAGGTCAAATCCCAAATAGTGAGATCTATATCCCAAAATATATCTCAATCATCAAGTCAAAGTTCTAAATAATTATCAAGCATCATGTTAAAACTCCAAACACTACTTATCTATATCAATCAGCCAAATCTAATCAAACCCTTGCAATTGTTATCAAATGTTGTCATACACAAGGCTTAATGGTTAAATCGTAATGTTATATTGATATGCATATCTTGGTCACCTAAAAACATAAGTCTAGTCAATATATTCACATTATAGTAAGTTAAATATTCAAACTTGCCTACTCATAGAACTTGTTGCCTGTTCCATATCTATAGGACTAACATCCTTTAGGTGAACTTCTAATTTTATGCACAAAGCTTCACTTTTGTGGTCTGCAGGAATAATCACACCCATAGGCCTTCCTCCATCTGGTTGGGTGGCTACAGTAGCAACCTTAGGCTTACTTCCATGCGACTGGGGCTTAGAGTAAGGGAAAACTCTCTCTTCTCAAATAACATTTTGTAGCAGACCAACAATATCATATATTTGTTCATTCAAGCCCATAAATCATATTTCAATAGTAAAGAATATTCTATATATATAATGCAAATTATAATAGGAGTAGGGATCTTATGGAGATATTCTCCCTCTAAATGGGAAGTCACTTTAGCCATCTTCATTCAAGTCATTACCTTGTCTATGATACCATCACGCATCAACAAATATGTTAGATCATAAAGTCATACTATACCACATATTTATCATGGTCATATGTTACCATCAATTACTTTATCATTACATCATGACATCAATATTTCATCAAGGGTTAGTGTCTAATATCTAATAGGATAATACTTCAAGAATCATGATCACAACATTAAATAACTCAATCCATCAAGTCAGGGCATTCAATTCACCATATGTCATAATTACTAAGCTCATTATAACTTAACCAAGGTCAACAAGAAGATCATGAATATCAATCTCATTTTTACACTTATATCATCATCACACTCATTAATAATAGAATCAAGTTACCTTATATAAGAATCAATCAAATAGCCTTCTATATGAAATCCATCATGTTTGTAATGGGAGATGTGTGCCAGATGTCAAATATACAAATATATCAAAAATCAATGTAGCCTTACCATGACTAGAATGTAAGATACTTGTCAAATATGAAGTGCGCCATCTCATCATAAGAACCATGAATCAAACTTACTTTCATGAGCCATTTGTAAAGGGGACATTCTCATCAAACCTTAGGGCTTACCTTGCCATCAATATTGCAATTGAAACATAACAATGGAACAATATACCATGCATACCTTGTAGTATTCAAATACTTGTGCACCTTCTTATTTTGCATAGGAAAGTTGTAGCACTTTCTTACCTTTACTAGATCCTCTCTTCCTGCATTAGACATGATCCTCAAGAAGGATCCAATTATCACAACTCATCAAAAGGTTAGAAGCATCCAAATACTAAAATATACATGCATCAAGTATAGGTAGTAATAATAAAAATAATCAGAACTATAAGTCTAAGAAAAATTCAAGACATAAAGGAGCATCATAAATCAAGAAATAATTATATTCAATAAGAGGTGATCATCTCCCATCACTATTCATAGTCCACTTGTTGCCTTTAATATATCTTCATCAACTTCATCATTAATCGGCCCTAATAGAAACTATCACATCTAGGGCTTCATCAAATATGTTAAATTGACCGTGCTAGGGTTTCTAGATTTTGTATCTCACATCTTTGCCATAAACCAGGGTTTCTCTCTAACCCTAACCTCATAATATCCATGAAACCCTAATACACAAATTTCCTAGCATTTCCTTCAAACCCTAGAATTATTTTAGGTCTCCTCCATCCTCTCTCGCTTTCATCAATGGTGTCATCACGGGGGTGATCTTCAATTAATTTTATTCAACCCAGCTCTAATACCATGTTAATTTTTATTAGGGTTATATTGTTCTTTGATTTAATAATGGCATTTCTTCCTTAACACATTAAATTCACTCCATAACATCATAACATTATGCAGATTTACATTATTCAACAAGGTATGCAAATATGTATAAAGAATAATATCAGCATCATCAATGCAGCGAAACATAAAGGAACAATAGAAGAAAAGCATTCACACATAAACATAACAGGATTCGTCGGAGGCCAAGGCAAAACCCACTATGGGGAAAACCCTTTCAAATTCTTCTTCTTATTAGATTGTCATTGAATGATTCAGTACATGAGAGTAAAATAATCCATATCTTCAACCATAAACCTATCCAACAATAATCAACTAAACAATACCCATAAAATGAACCCATCAATGCTTATAGTCAAAAACACTAATTCATAAGCCTCTAATGAATTATCACTGTCAACGGTCAACTACTGAACCCTGTGGTCAACGAGTGAAAATTTTAGAAAACTGAAAAACCAACATTTAGGTCTCGGTCACACGGAGGAGGATTCATGCATGTGACTGGAAAGGTCCAGCCATGCCCTTGAGCTTGTAAGCCAATGACTATGGTCAAATTTATCCTTTGGAGAGCTTGCGACTGTGATTCTGAAACCCTAGATGCCAATCACATGGAGGACGAGTTGTGTGTGTTACGAAGATGCTTTGGTCACACGGATAAGTTAGTTAACAAGTGACTGTGGTTGAGTTCTTCCCATGTTGGGCCTGTGACTGAGGCCCAAAACCCTAAAATAGAGATGTGAGCTTCAGACCTTGCAATTTCATCTTTGAGAAAACTCATTCCTCCACAGACGTGCCTCATACCTGTGCGAGCCAAAAACAAGAAAAATAATAGAAGAATGTATAATGATGATGTCCAAATGAGGTATAGGTCACTTGTATTTATGGCCTTCCAAAGTTGTCCACTTCGATTTAGGGCCGACCTAATCAAATATTCACATGTGGGCTCATAATTCAAAAACACACTTTTCCTTGTCGAAATTAGATGATCTTTAGGCCGATTTTGGTCCTCTCGAAAAGAGGAATTTAATGCAATCATCATCTCCATCAAATGAGATGTCGAAAGTATAATTTGACAGTAGTTTCCTATTTTAACGTGGAAAACAAATGAATGAATCTCCTTGGATTCTAGTTACACCAATCTCATGGGATGAGGGAATTTAAAAAATAATATATAGTCTTAAAATGAAGATTAGAGGACAAAAGATACCTTAGAAATTGTAATATTCCTAAGACAAGAATTGAAGAATCATGTAAAATAGTTATATTGATATTTGGTAGTTATATTTATCAAGCTCTTTCTAATTTAGTAGTTATTGGTATTATGATTTTTCTTTTGCTCACTTCAATTGGTATTGATTTGTTTAACATACATGGAAAAAAATACACTATACTCTCAAGATTACTCTTAAATGTATGAATCAAATGCATGGCCAGTCTCCATAACTATTTCAAGAAGAAATACAACACATATTGGATATATTTTCTTTGAATTATCTGATTGTAAGATTTGTTGTAGAGCATTAAAAATGTTTATTAATTATTGACATTGATTATGATAAATTGGAATATGAATCCTATTGTGCCTTAGCCATGAGTAGGGAGCTTAAAAAAATTCTTCATCACCAAATGGAAAATATTTCTCGGGAGAAGTGACGTTGTCATACCAGGAGGTAGAACCCAAGGTATACTAGTTAGTGTGCTCACTTAATGGCTTCCCGTGACTTTGGTTATGAGTTGATCACATACTATTTGAGGGCTAGCTACTTCTCCCCCATCTGGAAAAGGTACCATAGTGATTAGTCTTAGGTAAATTATCTTACCCTATACGTGACCATTGTGGGAAGAAACGATACATGGATTATATTTCAATGGTCGTTGGTACCCTCCCTAGTCTCCATATTATAATAATATTTTATTGAGTATGTGAGTGCCATCCATCTAACAAGCTTAAGCCCCTTGTCGGTGGCGACTTGGAAAAAGGTTCTAGTGACTTGCATTATGGAACTTGGCCCAAAACATCATCATTATACATTGTAAGATATGTTTTAGAGCATTAAAAATGTTTATTAATTATTGACATTGATTATGATAAATTGGAATATGAATCCTATTGTGTCTTAGCCATGAGTAGGGAGCTTAAAAAAATCCTTCATCACCAAATGGAAAATAATTCTCGGGAGACATGACGTTGTCATACCAGGAGGTAAAACCCAAGGTATACTAGTTAGTGTGCTCACTTAATGGCTTCTTGTGACTTTGGTTATGAGTTGATCACATACTACTTGAGGGCTAGCTACTTCTCCCCCATTTGGAAAAGGTACCATAGTGATCAATCTTAGGTAAATTATCTTACCCTATAGGTGACCATTGTGGGAAGAAACGATACATGGATTATATTTCAATGGTCATTGGTACCCTCCCTAGTCTCCACATTATAATAATATTTTATTGAGTATGTGAGTACCATCCATCTAACAAGCTTAAGCCCCTTGTCAATGGCGACTTGGAAAAAGGTTCTAGTGACTTGCATTGAGTGGGGATGGCACATAGGTGCCTAGGAACATTTTCTTTTCATGTTCTCTGGATGTGTGGATTTCAAAGTACCTAACACTTTTTTTACAGCATCTTTATTGCATTTCTTGCATAATTTTTTGCTTTTCATATTAAATAAACACATGTATATAATTTTGGAAAATGAATTACATCTTCCTAACATCTCCCTGCAACCAATTTAGTAGTCATTGTTATGGAACTTGGCCCAAAACATAGGTATCAAGGAATTCAAATTATTCTTCCCATTGAACATGGATTATTCTTCACAAAACGGTAAGAACACAAATTACCTCTCAAGCATTGGTAACCAAGTTTTCTTTACTCACAACATCACCGCTTCGATTCGTTCAATTGACCCCCCTCAATCACCTTCTACTATTAAATACTTATGATTCACTCACTTTTATATTTTGTATTCCACTATGTAGGGATTGAAATTGATCAACCACATGAGGAACAAGATGTGCCCTATCAGGTTGGTTAACCATTAGAGGAACAATATAAGCCCTATTAAGTTGATCAACCACCAGAAAAGAAGGTTGTGCCCTTTCAATTTGATAAGATAGTAGGGAGCTGCAGTGGTTTGGAAAGTGGTGGAAGCTTTGCAAAAAATTTGGATGCAAGCAAAAGAGAGGATCTTGGAGAGCCTATCCTTAGTCACGCTATTAGAGAGCATGTTAGTATCATCATTTGATAGTATTTTGAGAAACATTTAGTTTTTGCACAAACTCAGATACTGCATGGGTTGATCAAACATAAGAAACTAAAACATGCCATAAATATTTTGGGTATGCAAGACGCTAAAGGCAAGAAGACACGTGTTAATGTCACTAAAAATATATCAAAGGCATTCTCTATGTTTGGGAAATCAAGAAAACCTATTTTTTGAGCTACTTGTAAGGAAATTACAACTACTATTGTTGAACCAAGTACATTAAGACAATTGATGTTGGAAAAAATGTTAAAATTACTGCATGTATCGAGAAAATATTGCATAAGCATACCAAATTCAGGGTTCGAATAAATGAAAATGATGACTCTACTTGTTGGGATCTTATCACTATGAAACCCTACCAATACAAGCTTACAATAGGAATCAAACCACTTGTGGTAGAGTTTTGGAGAGTCATTCCCATGTTATTCTAGACAAAAAGCATGTCGTATGACATCACCTATCTAAAGGTGAGTATGTAGATCATGCTAAGCATGTTGTATAAATGACATAACTTGCACTATTAAAGGAATTTCAAGAAATAATTCTCCATGTCAAGGTATCCATAAGCATGTTTCAAAAATTTCAACCATGGTTTATTATGTCTAATATAATTTGTGACACGTGTTATTGTTAATATCATGTTGAATTCCAACTTCATTATGACACGTTCCTGGAATTTTGTAAGAATAACTATCATGCCGACCCTCTTGCTCTTATAGTGCACAATTTGGTTTCTTCAATATTGTATATAAGGGAGCCATAAGATTTGTTTTACAAGAAAAGTTGTATAGGTGGGAGAAGATGCACTGAATGTGGTGAATTGGCATTGTTCCATAGGAACTTTCCTATTGATCCCAACTAGTATGGGATGTCAAATGTCATGGTCACATGTAAGAAATATGAGTATGTCGTGGTAAATGAACCATATTCTTCAACTATGGTGCTTAGGGGGGCCAACTATTATTATAGGCCATTTTTTCCCATTTGATCAATAAGCCTCCTAATGGGATCAATCAACATCCTATTCCCCCTTTACATAATCATTGCACAAAGCCTTATAAATGACTCTATCATTCCCTAGAGTTTCTACCCTAAACTACATCCTCTAAGCCAATTTTAGGACCAACCCACCCTGGCCTCTTGCTGCACAACATTTGCCTATAGGTTTCTCAACTGTGGTCTGTGTTGATCACCTATAGGTTTCTCCCACCCCTTTACACCTACATTGGTTCTAGAAATTTGGGAAAAAGAGAGAGAATCCTCAAGCCTCCATTTCTAGAAGCTTTCAGGATCTCTTGTAACAATTTACCTCAGATAAATAATCTGGATCCTATCCTACCTTGGAGTTTCCATTCATTATCCTTAGATTTCATCCTCCCACAAAGAGTGGATCTCAATCCTAATATTGGTAAAAGGATAAAAAAATCCCAAATTACCCCACTCCCCTATATATTATTCGGTCTTCTAATTCTAATTGCATATTTGTACTTGCAGTGAAGGAAAGGTGGGTCTAGAGTGGTCTTTGGTCCTCCACAATCATGGATCCAGAGCCTGGGGGTCATTATTCAGTCCCAAAGGGAAAAAATAAATCTCCTAGGGAAAATATGGTCAAGTTTTGGCAATGCTACAAGATGTTACAAGACTGCTAAATGATGATACGAGATTGGATATGTGAGTATCTTAACAGTATAAAAAGTGTTATGAAGGCAGAGAAAAGTAGATGGAGGTGTATGAAGGATATGTAAGACATTTTCCAATCTTAGCACCCCTCAAAGGCCCATATTGCACAAAATAAAATGCTTACAATGTCCTTTAATGACCCATAATTGTTGTCTTGATGGCAGAGTTTCAAGTGCAATGTGATATGTCAAGGAAGAGGTTGATGATGAAAAAATAGATGTAGGATGAGTGTGCCAACCATGCAAGCCACTGGTAGTACCTTCAAACCAACAAGCAATCCCTTCTTATTATTGAAAAGAGTGTCAAACTAATGATCAAATTGCAACAAAACAAACTAAGCAAGAAAGGATGATTCAAATTTTATGAAAGAAAATAAAGAAGGATTTTATTTCATTAAGAAATAATTCACCTTAAAACATGCATCTAACCTACATACATGAAAACTTGAGAAATATTATTTTAACTCCTAAATTTCAAAAAAATAGTATGCAAGAGACAATGAGCTAAAGCCTAGAAATTTGCAAAGGAAAGAAACCACATGCTTTTGGTTTGTTGTTGTAGACTCCTCAGCCACAATGTTTCTGGAAAATAATTTTATACACAAACAAGGAAGGAAATGTTGCTACTAAAATAATGCATAAATAAGATACATAAAGAAAGATTGGATCCTTTGGGTTTGGCGCTAACCCAAGATCACTCAACCCTCTACAATAAACTCATATGTGAAGCAACAATAGAACTTTCATTCACATAAAATGGAATTCAAATAAATCATGCAAATAAAAATGGAATGGACAGTATTAAGCACTTGGCTCTTAGTAGCTCTCCTTTCTCCAAAATTTTAAATCCTAATGAACTCTTGGGCTTGTTGATTTATACAAAGATGATCGAGGGGAAAACTCCTTGGAAAGAGAGTTGCTTCCCTCCAAAATATCGAGAAAACTTGATCTATATCCCCTAGATCCTTGTAATTACTTGAGTTCATTGGATGCCAGTAGATCTCGTGTTGTTGATGAGTGATTCTAGGGATCAAGTCAAGTTGAAGGAGAGTAAATGTAGGGGACAAGCCTACTACATCTCCTCTATATGCCTCCAACATGCCTCTGCATAGTAAATGCACTCAAAACTACTCTTTTTATTTCACATTAACGACATTAGGCCACAAAGTATGACAAACACCCTTTATTTTTACTACTAAGATCATTATAGCCAAAGAGATGTTAATTAATGTGAGAAAAGAAGACTTTATAGGTTGGAGGATGGAGAATTGGCCTTATAATATACATATTGATTGGACCCATCAATCCTCCCTTGACTGTGAGGGTTTTAAGATACCATGTTAGTTGAAGGGAAGCATAATAACCTTTCTTATACCAATAGGATATTGATCTAAAAAGGGATTTCCTTCAACAATATTCCTCTCAACCCAAACCTAAAAAATTATTTTACTTTCAAGAAATACTGATGGTTTTCTATAACAAATTCAATAATATACCCTTCCAATGTAGCTTTCACCCAAAAATCAACAGCTCTGGCAAGTTTGTGATCCATACGATGTAATGCAACCAGATTTGATGAACTCTAGGTCTGATAGATCTAACCAAACCCTTGATCTCTTAAAGACTCCCGCAACCTTCACAACCGTTGATGTATATTTTCAGGGAATTTGGCCCAAAATATTTCATCTTGATTGTGGTAGGCTTAGAGTAAAATATATCTTCACAAAACCAGTCAATGTTCTTTTGTCATAAATCTTCTTGTTGATGAACAAAAGTGTTACATTTTTTCTCATAGCATTTCCAAATACCACTCTTTAAGATCCTAGTCACAATTATCAGAAAAACCTCGGTTAAATTTCAAGCTCTTGATAATGCAACCATTTGTTGGAAAATAATAGTGCAAAGACTAGGGTTCTACTTCAAGGGCCAATAATGAGGTTTTATTGTAGGCTAGCTTGTGTTGGAATTTTCAATCTTTTGCAAGGGAATAATGTCTCACCCAAAGCACTTCTAGGAATTTAAGTATGTTGACGGAGTTTTGTGAATGTGGGTTGGTTCATTAATCATTTACATAAACAATCAAGAATTACAAGACAATAATCCATTACATATGAAAATAATTAGAAACTTAAAAGAAAATTTTAAGAAAATAATAAATAATACACATAACACTAGAGATATCCCTGTAAACTTTCTCATTTCATTAATATCTGAGAATAACATAGATTACAACTTCCACCAATCCACATAATTAGAACTATGCTCAACACATCAAATATTATTAGATCCAAAACTATAAATACAAAGAACATGATCATACCATAAATATAATTCCTAAATGCATGTCAGTTCTCTCTATTGTACTCTCTTCTCTCTGTCCCGGTCGAATTTGTACATGTGTGTGTCCCACAGGCCAGACTTGCATATTTTTTATATATTTTCCCTATTGACATTTTAAATCAACTCACTCTGATATTGTCAAACTTAACTCTCATGATTTCAAAAGATAAATCTAAACGCACTTTGAAAAAATAAATATAACTACTGCTAGATCGACATTGGTAACTCTTTCCACACTTGCTTGACAATTTCCAACAACTCTATCCTTTTTTTCAGTTCTCACTTTCTTCTTTCTATCACCAATTTTTGATCAAAATTGATTAATAAAAAAATGAAGGACCCATTATGTAGTATTAATTGATTATTTCAAAATTGGATGTTAATTTTCTTTTACAGGTCACAGAGTAATGCAAACCATACTTGTAGGAGTTGAAAGGTTCACACTTACGGAAATTGAAATAAAACATATGCACACTTGCAAGAATAGAAATGTCACACCTGCAAACTTTCCAGAATTGAAATATAAACTACAAAACTCTTCCATAAAGGTAAATCACTCTTTCTAGAAATTAAACACATTAACAGGAAGGTAAATCACTCTTGCTCAAAAGTAAACACACTGATAAGAAAGTAAATTAGTGGCTCGATCAAGCTATCTTACTAATCCTAAACTATGTAACAAGAATGCACATGAATTTATTAAATACTAAAATGTTGGCAAACTATAATACAAAATGGCTAGCTCAACAAGTTAAATCAAAGCTAATACTACAAGTTAACACTGCTTAATTCAATCAAGGCACAAAATTAGTAAACAAAGTAAATTACTTAATGATTTGTAGGAATATTAATAATTAGGAAATGAAATAATTAATCAAATCAATTGAATTGTGAATGGAAATAGAAGCTACCCTAACTAAAATATATATAGTAATTGACTAAGGAGGGGGGCCTACCTCCTTAGATGAGGCATGGGTGAAGTATGTAGAAGAAATCCTATATTATCAACACATCGATGCACAAAACAAAAACGAAATAGGAATACATGATATTTTGTATTAACAACAATCAAAATGTAATTACAATACTCCCCCCTTAGCTCAGATAGAGTAGACTATTATATAATTCTTGAATCTCTTAATTTGGCTATAGAATTAGAGGATAACCAGGAGAATCTAATATTCTTAGTCTTTTTTCACTTTGTTACAACAATAGCACCAAAGATGGAAACATTAGATATATGGTGACTCACTCAAACACCGTGAAAGGTAGACAATTGGATCAAATTGGTTGCAATCAAGCTCTCCATGATGGATGGCTAACCAACCTTGTCCTTTCCATCGTTGGATATTTAAGTGGTTGATCCCTTTTCTAGGTAGCTAATAGTGACAACTATGCATATGGTAGTTGACTTTCACTATAGTGTTATAGTTGTCTTTGGAGTTGTAACATTGTAGATGAGGAATTGTAGCTTCCAATGGTTGGTGTTCCAAGGTGTTGTAACATCAATACTCTAGACGTGTTGTAGCAGTTGATTCCAACAGTTAATGTGCCAAGGTGTTGCAACATCAACACTCTTGACATGTTGAACAATCATTAGGGTATGGATGCAACTTAAAGGTGTTTCAACAACATAAATATTTCATAGTAATTACACGCTAGAGGTATTGCAGTAATGAAATGTTGGAGTGTTGCATCAACGTAAGATGATGGTGTTGCAACAACATAAAGGTGTAACAAAAAATTAAAGGTGTTGTAGAAACACAAAGGTGTTACAACAACTAAAATTTTCCAAATATTTTATTGATGCCTCAGGGGTACCTCTATGAGCTTGTTTGGAGTATTTCTCCAAAATTATCATTAGTTAGCATAAAAAGGAAGATTATTTCGTCGAGATATATGGATGAAAATTAAAATGACATAATTATAGAAATAGTGTACTTCGGTAAAAAAAAATGCATAATTGTGAGCGAAAAGAGCCACAGGATGGGAAAATGTGTTCAAAAACGTGGTGACTGGGTGCCAAAAGGATTCCAAATTGGGTGGGCCTATCAGTGTATTCATACATGGGCCACAACCATTATATCTCTAGAATGTGAGGACATATATAAGTAAGGTGATCTCCCTTGCAAACTTGATAAGGGAACTTAGGCTTGTACCTTTTGTAGGTTTTAAACTTGCACAATGAATTGTTGCAAATAGATTCTTAATAAAAGATAAAGAAAATATAAAAAACACACAAGTATTTTATCTTGGAAACCCAAATCGAGAAAAACCAACAAGACTCTATTTCTTAAATATATTCTTTTGTACAATGTAACAATGCAATGTATATCTCGTGGAATCCATAAAATTCCAACTCATTTACTATGGATTAGAACACAATCACAAGTCCTTAACCAAAATTACAAAAACATGGGAAAATACACCATGCGCCACAAAATATTTAAAGATGAAATCTATTTGGTGAAAAACATCAAAAATGGAAGCAAAAAACTACCCAAATATTTTCTTCAGGGGAATTTCCCTTGAACCCTTGGTAGGGGAGATTCTTTGCCTCTACAAGCCCCTTCTGTAGCGGGGGACTTCTTTCCCCAAGGGCCCCCCCGCTACACTTAGTGCAACATACAAAGCGTGGGGATAGTCATGCAAAAACTATTACACATACCCAACATTCTCCCGCTTTTTGTTTTCTTTACATACACGATATCTAGGAGTAAAAAATTAGTAATCCATGACAACAATACCAATTTATTCTCTATACCAAGAGAAATTATTAGTGCTCATCTATTTTTTTAATGAATCTCCAACATTCTTCAAAGTGTCCACTTTCACTAGAAACACTTTATTTTCTTCAACCAAATCCCTAACAAAATGATACTTAACATTTATATGCTTTATATTACAATGGTATGCTAGGTTTTTCACTAGGAATATTTCACTTTGACTATCACAATCTATACTCATAGCTTTCCAGATCAACGCAATAGTTGAACACAATATTTGCAACCATATTGCTTTCTTTCTTGCATGAGAGTTTGTGATGTATTCAACTTCAGTGGAGAGTGCCCATATAGATTGTCTCTTGCTCATATAACTGATTACTTGTCTAAATAGGTTAAGCACATTCCCAATTTTAGATATTTTGTGATAGATCTCCATCTTGGTTTGCATCAAAAAACTCATTTATGTCCAATATTTTGTCTACTCCTAGTATTCCATAGCCAATAGTGCAAAGCAAAAACCAGAAAACCCTCTTTACTGCTATCTAATTCTACTTCCCTAGTTTTGACATATACTTGCTCAATACTCCGACTACATGTTCAATGTATGCTCTAGTAAAGAACATTGCATGGATGAAAATTGCAACCATACTAGAATATGGTGTTAGAAACTAGGATAATACTAAGATGGAGGTGAATAAATGTTATGAAAACTAAAAAAAAATCTTTCACAAAGTAAAGAATACTTAGCACCAGTGACGACAATCAATGGCACATCAAAATCATAAATCAGGACACAAGATATAACGTGGAATCCAAATGGGAAAACCACCAATTATTTCATTATGATGCAGTAAAAGCTACAATTTTTGTACATTAACTTGTAGGCTACAACCCACTAAAATGCTTCAACCCTCTTTCTTGCGACAAGAACCAACTTGTTGGTTTCTCAGGTTCCAACATAAAGGAACCTCCAATTCCCTGATTTATCAACATCCACTTAAAGGAAGCTCCAACTCCATGTTGTGCAAGCACCAACTTGCAAAACCCTCTTGGTCTTTAATCCATACAATTTTCATACTTATACCATGAAGGCTTTCCTCCAAAAATATAATTCTCTATCTTGTTCACAACATCACATCAATCACCAAATTACTTCTTTGTAACCTATGTTATATATTTGATACATATACATTAAATATTCTAAGTTTTGATCATCCTCTGCTTCTTATAAATATTTTATAGCTTCTAATTTTAGTTTTAATAAATAACTTAGCTTCAACTCTATTATTAAATCTTCTTTTGATTAACTAGTTGTTTACTTTCCTTAATCCTTATGTTCTCTTCTTGGTCACTTTTCAGAGTTTTGTGTATGAACAATCCAAATTTATACCTTGCATGCTATTTTGAGGTGTTCTCTATGTTTAACTATTGATTTAAAAATATTTGGTAGGTTTCATAGAGTTTTGTAGGACTTCCAAATTTAGTTGGTTCCCTAATATGGAAATATTGCCAAATTTATTGGAGAGCTGCAAAATATGCATGGAGACTAGATTGGGGGCATAGAATCATGACCATATAATGGTTTTCATAAGCCCCATTTACCTTGAGTGTTTGCTGCTTATAGCTTAATAACAATCAAAACTATAGATCAGCTTGCAAAAGCTCAAAGGCCCAAACACATAAAACCTCAGGTCCTTGTATTGTGGGCTAATCATTTTATATCAGGGGCTAAATTCCTTAAATAAAAATTTTGGATTGATTGAGCCTCCTATGCCCTTATCATGTGCCAAAAACACATTGCAAATGGCCCGAAGGTCCAATCATATTCCATAGCCCTCTTTTCTTTGCATCGTGGGATAAACATATTGAAATCAAGACTATAGACCAGTTTTTTCCTTTGTCATATGTCCTCATTGCTTTGTTAATCCCTAGGGACCAAAGTGATTAATAAAATGCATGTATGCTCTAGTCCCATACTATTCTCAAAACCATTGCAAAAATGGACCTTAACACTCATTCAAAGGATTGAAAAAATGTTGGTTAACAAAAAATTTTCTGTCCCTCAGTCTGTAATCTTAAACCCTTCGCCATATATAGCTTCCACAATGTCTCCAGGGCTAGACATATGTCTGTCTGTAAATAAATTACCATATTTGCCTCCATCTATCGGTCTTGTCCATTTACACCACTTAGTACTACTAGGACCATCGAGGGTGAGATGATTTCACCATGCCACCACATGTCACTTATTGGGTGGTCCATGTGTCATCCATATTTGGCCCAGTTGGGCACTTGAAAGTGCCAAATATGCATGTCATATGTCATTCACTTGGACTACCACATCATCTCATGTTGACATCATTTTGATTTCATCTTAGGCTTACATCATTTTGATGTCATATCAGTCTTTGTCTCAGTCACGATCTCAGCCTACTCTACCCCATAACACATTCCACTAATCTTGAGGAGAGACATGAATTTTACATGGCAACTACCAAGTGAAAATTCCATCTCTCGGTACTATTAACCTCGGGACCTTGGGACCCTTGCCACATTACAACAATGGGAACAGGATCGGGTGAGACACCAAAATCCATGGCAATTAATGAAGAATAGTCTTATCTCTCGATATGATTTTTACATTGACTTGCATTTACCTCTATTGAGCCTAAAACTTAGAAATTTGTTTAAAAAAGAGACTTTTTACCAAAAACATGTTTTGTGGGGAACCTTGAAGATTAAAACCCTATGTTGTTTGACCTAATATATGTTCAACTTTGATTTCTCATAACTTTTTGGTTGTGGGGATTTTTTCATGCTATCATATACCATTAGAAAGGTCTTTTTGAGGCCTAACCAACTATTCAATTTACAAGGGAATATAAGATGATATTCTAGACCATAAATTGGTCCAAATATAGGCTTTATTGTAGCTAAAAGATGCACATTTTTAATTTGGATTTTATTGAATGCTTTTATGCTCTCAACATTTTATACAGGGAGTGTTGTCACTCACTGCTTTTTTAGTCACCAATGGCTTCAAAAACCAAATAGCAGTGATGCTTGATGCCAAATTTTGAGCCATAGAAGCTATCAGAACTAGATAGCACCCTCTCTAGTGTCTACTGCTCAAAAAGAGCTTTCTAGTGGTATATAGAAATCGAAAAAAGGGTTCCTGGATCAGTAGTTAGAGCATGTTGAAGTTTTCCTTTAGAAAGCTCAGAAAACCAAAAAATGGCTAAGTGTTGAAGAAAAATTGCAATCGAGACTTGGGACAGTTCATCGCAATCTCATATTGGTATCAATGGGGACTAGAAGGAAAATAACATCGGCGATTGAAGAAACTGCGATCTGCCGATGGCCGATATAATATATCGGCGTTGGCGGGTCAGGGCACCACGTTTATTGGTAGATTGGCGGGATTTAAGTCCTAAAGATTGTGTGAGGGCCTGATTGCGATACAGTGTAATATCGTCGGGGCGTTGATTGTGATATAGTGTAACATCATCATGGGGTCGATTGTGATACAATGTAATATCGTCAGGGGACTAAGAAATTCATTAACAAAGAAAAGGATGGCAAAACCAAGGCCCCACTGGCCCTTTTCTCTCTCCTCCATGTGGTGTAATCCTGCATCCCAGTGACCCCACACCACACCAACCCCACCGTTCGGCATATCGGCAGGTTCTAAAACTTTAAAGGCCTGCAAACTGCTAATTTGCGATTTTTGTGCAACATCACCGGGGAGCCGAGAAAATAGTTTACAAAGGAAAATACCACCAAACCAAGACCCAGGCTGCTCCTTCTCTCCCCTCCATGTGGCGCAATCCCACATTATTACATATCGTCAAGGTTTGAGTCCCGAAAAAGTGAAGGGGCATCGATATTGCGATATAGACCAAAATGGTTGGGTCAGAATTTTTCTCTCTCCACCAAGGGGCCACATGGTGCATGTGATTGGTTTTCAATGCTGACATGATAGCCAACGTAAAAAATAATGTGGCAGTATATATGTTGATGTGGCGAGTGGACATGTGTCACTCAGGTTCAGCGTTTTTAGGGGCCTTATGGGGCCATTTCTGGGTGACACGTGTCACCACTCACAGGGGCAATGTAAAGCTTTCTCTTCCGCCCAAATTCCTCCCCAGCTGTGATTGCAATAAGAAAAGCCCCCCATGGATGTGATGTTCCATAGGCCATATTTCATGAAGTTTCCGCATCTGGGAAATCGGTCGATGTGGGACTTCTACGATATAAAGAAAAAGCCCCCCCCCATGCAGTTATTGAGAGATTTAGCGCCAAACACATGGGCCTTTGGTTCTCACCCTCGGTCGTATAAGGAAACTCATAAAAGGGGCTATTAATAAAGGGGGCCTAAGAGTTAATTGAAAATTCCCGCCTGCTCCTCTGTTTTAAATAATTTAAAGGCCGATGGAATGGGACACCGATAGCACTATACAAAGATTTAAATGGGTGGATGGGTTGGTAATGGTGATACTAAATAAGACATGGCACCGCTGCAGATTGGTATGGGGAGGATTCAGGAAGTTTTAATGGCAAGACATGGTGCTATACTTCGTCACGCAACAAAGGACCACTCGGGCACATGCCTTTCCCACTCCACTCCCTACTCCACCAAACAGGTCACTCAGGAATTTAAAGGAGAATTGACAGAAGTCAGTCGAGCAATAGTAAACCACCTCAAGTAGCTGAAAAGATCCTGATGATAATAGAGACGTGAATCTATCCACAACTTCCACTGAAGCAGCAAGGAGACACCTCCTCTTTCCTTTCTTGATTTTATTTCTCTGTGCATTTATTTCTGCATTTTTCAAATAAATTGATTTGATCCCTATTGTAATATTTAGGTAGGTGGTAGCAGAGCCTTACAGAGCCAAGACAGCTAGTATAGTGTGAAAGCTGGGGCTCAGGCTCAGATATTTTGTAAACTTTAATTCTAGCTCCCCCTCCTCTTATAAATATGGGGAAGCAATATTATACAATGGTTCTCGAATTTATCACCCGCGAGGGCTGAGCTATGTGATACCAATTTGGTTCATAACTATGTAAGTGAATGATTGTTATTTGAGATTGTATTAATTTACATAGGAAGATCTTCAGACTATCACAAAAATGGTGGTGATTCCTCCTTCTTAGCATTACAGTATTTTTTTCCTCCTATTAATTCCATTATGTTCATATTCTTCTCTGCATGTGTCCTACAATAACTGTTAGAAATTATTTCATGCTTCCTTACAGATCCGTGTGTGTTGATTTATTAATGCATAATGCATGTATGAAGGTCTGAAGTATATCTTTAAACTTCTATATGAGAATCATAGCACCCATCCTCTCTTAAGTCCGTTATTTCTGCTTGTAACTTAAATAAGTGTATAATTTCCCATTGCTTGCAGCTCTATGTTTTCAACACAAAATTATGGATGTTTTGAGCTCTATATGATGATTTATGCGCTCTCATAATCCTCTCTCATTTACTCAATAAATCTTATTAAGTTGTAATCCCCTTTGAAGTAATTGACCTCCACTGTTCTATGTGATACTACTAGGCACTGTGAGTGTGAGGCAATACCTAAAATGCATAACTCATACCTTTAGAGGAACGAACCAACCCCCCTCATACCTTTTTTTATGTGATAATTGGAGTGCTGCAACCCCCTCACATATAACCTTACAAGCACTCCTCTATTTAAGATTTCCTAGGCATTGGTCTACAATCAACCCAGAGGTTGTCTCTAGGGAGCTTTCCTTGTCTCCTATTGCACCTGTGCTATAGGTGCAAGATTTAGCGACAACATATTTATGGCACCATTGCTAGGGAATGGATTAGAATATGTTTCCCTGGGTACAAAAAAGTCTTACATTTCCCTTGTTAGGGGAGCTAGGGAAGTGTGGGTTGAAGATCTCTCACCTTGGTGACTCCACTGATTAATTCGATGGTAAACATCCTGGTGACTCCATTGTACATATCTCTATTTTTATCATCCTGAATTTTAATTAGCCCCATACTCACTCTGATGCTACAACAGTTGAAAACTCTCCCTACTTTTGAAATGAAATCACTCACATAGGGAGGTTTTCGAGATGGCCCTTCTTGCATTTCTGGCCAACTGATTTGCCCCACTAGATTTCTCTTCTATTGTTGGTTATCCCAATCATGTCCCTACATCATGAGTGGGATACCTATTTTCCTAGATTCAGTGGGAACACAAAGAGGAGACTTGACCAACACCTCAAAGACTTTCATGAATGCATGGAGCAACAAGGTATTTTTCTTGAAGATGTACAAATGAAGTTGTTCAAACAGTCTTTAGAGGGGGATGCTAGAGTTTGTTGGCATTATGTTTCTGATATGATTATGATGTTGTACTTGATGGCAACACCCATGGCATGGCTCTCAATTTGATGAAAATAAAGAAGTACGCAGGAGAACAGTTCAGGAGGTGCGTACCTGCAGGTACGCCATGCAGGGACTGCGTCCAGTTATGCAGCTTATCCATTCATGAGGTGCGTACCCCTGTGCACACACTTCAAGGCAGTAAAGCGCGCTCACGTGGGGTTTCCTATGGTATTTAGCATAAGTACGCAGGAGAACAGTTCAGGAGGTGCGTACCCGCAGGTACGCCGTGCAGGGACCGCGTCCAATTATGCAGCTTATCCATTCATGAGGTGTGTACCCCCGTGCACACACTTCAAGGCAGTAAGGCGCGCTCACGTGGGGTTTCCTATGGTATTTAGCCAACGGTATTATGTTATCATGGTTTTGGCCCGTGGTATTAGTCCATGATTTGAGGAAGATCATGCCTATATAAAGCTAAGGAGATCATTTGGCTTGAGTATCTTTTGAGTATTGAATATCTTAAGATCTGATCTATTGGGTTCTCGATTTAAAAAGCTTGATCTATAAAAGAGAAGTTGAAAGAGAATCTGTGAAGGGTGATTTCTCGAGCGCAAGATCAGATCTGAGTATCTGACTGTATTTTGGCCCTAATCAGAGGTGCGTAGGTGATCAACAGTGGCAGTGCGTGGGTACGCAGAGGCAACAAAGGGTCAGTGCGTGGGTACGCAGAAGAGATGAAGGAGCAGCGCGTGGGTACGCAGAGGCGACAAAGGTGAAGTGCGTGGGTATGTAGCGCGACAGTGGTTCAGGTGCGTGCCTGTTGTTTAAGCACGGGGCGCGACAGTGTTTCTGGATGCGTACTTACTATGACAGTACGCGGCGTGATAGTTCTTCTGGGTGCGTGCCTACCTTGCAGTACGCGGCGCGATAGTACATTTGGGTGCGTACTGTACGCAGATCAGTGAAAGGAGCAGTGCGTGGCCACGTAGTACAACAGAAGGAGCTCTGCGGGTATACGCAGAGAGGCAGAGGGTGAAGTGCGTAGCGACGCAGGCCAGTAAAAGAAGAACTGCGTATCTGTGTTAATATCTTCTGTTGGTTGAATTTTTCTGTTGACAAGGTGTTTTGGGTTCTGTTCTGTTATTGTTGATCTGGTTATTGCAACTGACTGTATAATTTACATGTACATGATGATCATTTGATGTATATGGATCCAGTTTGAAAATTTATGAAAAGTGGTCCTTGAAAAGAAGTAGGGGGTTGTAGCTCCCTTCCAGGAGAGACTGGAAAACGAGAGAGAGTTTTAGCTCTCTGTAGGTTGCAGCCTGCATACTGGTAAAGGACTGCACCAGTACAAGACCATTGTAAAAAGAGTTTCTAATTTGAAAGAATATAGAGACATATTGCAGCAGGTGGTTTTCACCCACATTGGGTTTCCACCTTATATCTAGTGTTCTTTGATGTGATTGTCTGTTTTTCCTGTTCATGCTCATTATTTTATGGTACTGATATGCAAAAATAATTCAAAGTGTTAATAAGGAAGATTTGGTAAAAGAACTAGATAATACTGATTC